>JAMLFT010007060.1:0-15286 GCA_026544285.1 Pachyrhizus erosus
TTGATTGAAAAAATAATGTGAAATATAAATAAATATTTGAATTAAAATTATTTGATAGATAAGAAAATAATAGAAGAAAAATTAATATTAAATAAAAATTATTATTATTATTATTTATTATTATTATAATATATTACTATTATTAGTTCTTTTGTTTTATTTTTAATATTATTAATAGTTGTTATTATTATTATTATTAGTTGTTTTTATTATTAATATATTTTTATTATTTTTTATCAATAATATTATTTTAATTATTTATTGTTATTATTATAATATAATGTAATAATATCTTTATAATAATAATATTAAAGAAGTCTGAGCCAAAAAAAAATCAATTGAGCAAAAAAAATTTAGAGTAATTTATTTATTTATTTTTTAATTTATAAAACTATAACACATAATATTTTAAATAATTAGAACATGGATCTTTATAATAATAAAAGAAGAGAAATATGAATTTAAAATTCTTATGTAATTATGCAAAAAAAAATTTTAAAAAAAATATTTACTGTCTAATTCATAAAACTATATAAATATAATAATTAAAATAATTAAAATAAGTGTTTTTATATTTATGATGATAAAAGTAAATAAGTTAGAATTATTTTTTTTAATTGTGCAAAAAATATTTTGAGAAATTTTTATTTATTTTTTAACTTGTAAAATCATATAAATATAATCTATACCATAATAATAAGAAGTATCATTATAATATAAAAAGTAAATATGTCTAAGGAAAAATTATTATCCAATTAAACAAAAATATTGAGGATCTTTTATCTATTTTTAATTTATAAATATATAAATATATAAATTAATATAATTAAAATAGGTATTTTTATATTAAAAAATAAAGAAATCTGAGTAATAATACTTATGTAATTAAGAAAAAAAGTTGAGATAATTTTTTTTATCTATTTTTAAATTTATACAACTATATAAGTATATAGTAATTAATATAATTCGAACAAATTTCTTTATAATAATAAAAGTAATAACACCTGAATTGTAAATTTTTATGTAATTAAAAAATTTTAGAAACATTTTTATCTATTTTTTTAATTCATAAAACCATATGAATATAGTAATTAAGATAATTAAAATAAGTATTTTTATTTTATAATAATAAATAAAAAAATTAAACAAAAAATTATTATACAATTAAATCAGATAATTTTGAGAAATTTTATTATCTATTTTAGTTCATAAAATTGTATAAATATAATAGTTAAGATAAATGGAACAAGTATTTTATAATAATAAAAGTAAATAAGTTTCATTGAAATAATATACATACAATTGAGTGAAAATTTTGTGTAATTTTATTGATTTTCTAATTCATAAAATTATATAAAATATAGTAATTAATATAATTAAAACAAATATTTTATAATAATAAATACAAAGAAGTCTAGGCGAAAATTTCTTATGCGTCTAAGGAAAAAAAAGGTAGAATAATTTTTTTATCATTTTTAGTTCACAAAATTTTATAAGTATAATAATTAAGGTAGCTTCAAAAATATTTTTATTTTATAAATAAAAATAAAGTTTAAGCTGAAAATTTTCATGTGATTGAACAAAATAATGTTAAAATTTAGAACTAATATCTTTATAACAAAAAGAGTAAAGAAAATCATATAAATTGAATGAAATTTTTAAAACAAATTATTTATTTTTTTAATTCACCTAACTCTATAATTATAGTAAGTAATATCAATAGAACAAGAATGTTTATGTTTATAATAATAAAAATTAAGAAATTTGAGCATAAATTTTTATGTAATTTAATAAAATAAATTTAGCGATTTTTTTATATTTTTAATTCATAAAATTATAATAATATATTAATCAAGATAGTTTGAACAAATATATTTATAATAACAAAAATAAAGAAGTCTGGACGAAAGATATTCATGTGTTTGAAAAAAAAATATTTTATCTATTTTTTAACTAATAAAATTAGATAAATATAGTAATTAAGATAATTAAAAAGATATTTTTTATAATTATAAAAGTAAAGAAATTTGAATGACAAATTTTTATACAATTGTATTGAAAAATTTTAGAAATTTTTTTATTTACTTTGTAATTTATAAAACTATTTAAACTTAGTATACCTTTTGTTGTTATTGGATTTTCTTGCAATTTTTTGTTCATTTAGATGAAAGTTTTTTCTTGTGTCCCATAAAATATTTTGAATGTTTTTTTTTAAATTTGGCCGAACCATCAAAATTCTTCTATTTCCACTTTTTTCTTTCTTTTTTCTCTTTATTTTTATTCTACCAAACACGTCCTTAAAAAATATTATATTATTTTTACATGTTTAATTTTTTTCTCTTATAATTTCTACAAGTACTAGTATTTATTTATGTATATTTTAGATGAAGAATTTGACTCTTCTATAATAAGAGTTAAACTTCAGAGTAAAAAATTTAAAATAGTCATTATTTATTTGAAATAATATTCATATAGTTTATTATTTTTATTATGATTTATTGTAGATATAATTTTTTTATAGAATTTTTTTTTATTTCACTCTTGTAAATAAGCAAAAAAAATATTTTTTTATTCCCATCAATTCGAAAAAAATATTATTTCTACTTTATATTTCTATTATTTTTAATTAAATCCTAACATTTCAAATCTTTTAATTAAATCCTTCTTAATTTATTTATTTTATACTAATTTTAATTAAATTTATTAACTTCAGATTAAATTTATAAACTGTATTTAAGACTTAAATATTTGTTTGTGTTTATAAATATGTTGACATTTCTTTTAGCCCGTGTATTTTTTCATATTTTATCCCTATATTTTTTTTGTCATTTTTAGTTTTTATATTATTTTTTTTATTTTTAGTCCTTGTAATTTTTTATCCATTTAGTTTCTTTGATATTTTAATGATGTCATATTGTGACGTTTGATAAGGATATCAAAATCAATTGTAATCAATGATGAGTATTAAGGATCTTTTCAAGAACTTAGTTGATACTTGATTAAGTTACAATTATATTTATCTAATTATCTAAGAGTTTGTTGATCGGGCTGTTTGAGAGTAAAAATAAATGAAAACAAAGTTCATAAACAAGGTAATAACTAAAATTAAAATATATTAAATGATTAAAATATATGATTGAGTTTCATCTAACTTTATCTCTTTATAACCTTAATAATCATACATATGAACACTTTTTCTTAAGTGCATTATCTTAGGATTATATTCACTCAACTAATTTCTTAATTCTAAGATTCTAAGTTATCTTTAATAAATATCAATCCCTTACATATTTAAGAAAATAACTTGCATTAAGACCATCCATAAAAGCCAATATTTGGTATTTTATTCTTAGCAATTCCAATCATTGGGTGTTTCATTTCAAACAAAATCTAGAAAATATTTTCCAATCGAATTGAACAATAAACTCATAAAAAAACATTAGGAGCATAAATAAACACTAATGGGTAAAAGAGAATGACTTATATATATATATATATATATATATGTGTGTGTGTGTGTGTGTGTGTGTGTGAAAATCAAGACTTACATTATAGTTTAGTATATTACATTTAACTCCAATGAAAATATATTTTCATTTACACTAGGGCTGATTAACAAAACATGAGAAGTTGTTGTAGCCGCAAGTTGAAATCTCTGTTCTTCCATTCCCGAAATATCGAAAATCCTTCCAGATCTTCAACAAACGAAGTACCCAATGGAGGAGAAAGAGATATCTTTTCTTGCTTTACACAGAGTCCTATTCATAGGAAATTAGGAAAAACGAAATAACAGGAAAAAAATTATATAAATATGAACTAAATATAAGATATTAGAAAATAAATCATAAATAATAGAAAATAAATTCTATAAATTTTAACTAAAGATGAGATAATAAAAAATCTAAAAATAATTCAAAAATATTTTATTCTCTTTATTGACTTATAAAATGACACAAATTTTATTTAAAAACGTTTAAAATTTAAATGGTTGAATTTCAATTTAGACTAAACTAAAATATAAGATTTTTAACAAAAAAAGGATAAAATAAAAGAAACTAAGAGTGAAAGAATGACAAAGTTATAATAATAAAATATATAAAATAAAGTAAATTTGACCCCTAACAATTGTTGTCATGGAGTGTGATGTCATCTTTAGCATTTTTTTTAGTAGACCTTAATGATAGAAACTAAAAATAAAACGTTTAGAAATATTATAGACTAATTCATTGACTAGTAGTTGAACTTAAAGATTGTTAAAATAATCTTTAAATTTTTAGAATGAATTTTTGTGATAAGAATTAATTTTTAAATTTTGTTATTATTGAAGTTTTATATGCAATAAAAATAAAATAAAAACAACAATGTGAGAATAATGTAAGAGTTTGGTCTCAAAATCAAAATCTAAAATAATCAAAATTGTCTCTACTATCACGATTAAGAGACTATTTGGTCTAATTTTGCCTAATACACTAGAGTTGCATTACTTTCTATCATTACCCCGAAACAGTATTCTAGTTTCTATAACTGTAAAAGGAAAGAAACCAAAAAGGGAATAAAGAAAGAAATGAAAAAGGACAAGCAAGAATAAAAGAAAGAAGGGAAGTGATTGATTGGGTTCATGGTTAAATGAGAGATGAAGTTACTTAAGGGAAAGGCAGAAAAAAATAAAAGGTTTGTCAGTTTTATAAAATTAAACCGTTAAAATAAAAATAAAATAAAGTTCTCATATGTTACATGTCATATGGAACTCATAAAAAAGTTAATAAAATTTTTAAAATTTTAACATTAGATATGTTCTTGTTAATGAGTTTGGTGCGTTGTCAGTTGTGTTGGTTTCAAGTTGAAGCTAAAATTACATTCTTTTTGTTCTAAAATGATTATAATTTAAAGTTTTTTTATAAATTAAAAAATAAATATTTTAAAAATAATATTTTATTATAAAATATTTTATTGTTTTTTTAACTTCAATATTTTTTTTAAGATAATAATATTTATTAAAAAATAAAATTAAAATAGTTATTTTAGAATATTTTAAAAAAAATTATATAATTACTTTAAGACGAAAGAAATACATAGAATGATAAAAATCCACAACAAAGCGAGTACTGAAACAAAAGAAATAATGATAATAATAATATAAAAAAAAAAAAAAGCTAAATGGAATACATAATGGGAACGACGAAGAAACATTTTCTCTGACAATACTCAGACCTTCAACGTTCTCTTTTGAATCTGGATTATATTATCTCTAATTCTCTATTTGCTCTCTGTTCCGCTCTCCTTACCCTTCGTTATTGCCTCATTGGATTTTGTCTTTTATTCTTAAATGATAGCACGACAGTGACATAGTTACAGCGCAGCAAAGCGAATCTAATGGAAAGCAACCTATGACGGAGATAGCTAAACTGAGTTGTTCATCTTCACTTTTTCAAAATGAGAAATGTGAGTCCTAACGTATTTTTATTATGAAAATTTATAAATATGTACTTACTTTTTCTTTTAATCTCACTTTTTTCCTTTTTTTTATTATATTATTTATTATATTTATTACCTTTTTTTAAAACTTCTTTTAGTTTCACTCCATTTTGGGATAGACTGCTATTATGACTTTTTTTATTTATTTATTGATATGGATGGGAGAAATAGTTACCCAATAAAGGTGCTATTGATTCTCTTTGGCAAAGGTGAATCTCCTAATTTATCCACCTCTGAAGCAGTGAATGAATTGTTGTAAAATTGTTCTAACTTAACAAGCAAGCAGTTTAAATTTTAAATATATAATTATATTTTATATTTTAAAAAAAATTGTTATCCTAAAGTGAAAATGTTTCTTATGAAATACTCATGTGATTCGTAGCCAAAAAAGTCTCCTAACTGTCCACGTCATAATAATTGAACCTAATTTAATTAGCAAGTGGTGTTTACTAGGGCAGTATATAATATATGCAGATGCTAAGCTCTGCTGACTCAAAGCATAAAACCAATTGGTATCTTTTTTCATTATCTTAATATTTATATTTATACATTTATATAATATTTTTTTTCTCTCTCTCTCTGATCTCTCTTGTGCATCATCACAACATTTATCATATTTTTAAATTTCTTTTTTCCCCTTAATTATAAGTGTTTATACGTGTCAATCTAATCCTTTCAATCTGCCCATAACGATCCGCATATAAATATATCGAACTAGGTTAACTGATTAATTAAATGGTTATCATTTTGTGTGGTCCACTTACCCGTTGGTTAATGGACTGGTTTAGAGGCCAAATAATAAAGAATATTAAAAGTCTGAAAAATCTAACTGAAAGGATTAATTACCTTTTAATCTTATTAGTTGTAAAAAATTAATTAAATCCTCAAGGTTTAAAACATCTTATTTTAATTTATATAATTATATTTTTTAATTATTTAATTTTTATTATATAAAATCATCGTTACATCTAGATTTTTTAACACTGTTATAAAATTAAAATTAACAGTAAAAAAGTCAATAAATTTAGATAATTTTAATTATATAATAATTTAAAAATATCTATACATAACATTAGACGATTTTAAATAGTAGAAGTTAAAATAGTTAAAAAATTATAATTATAAAATTAAAATAAAATGTTTTAAACTATAAATACTAAAATAAAAAATTCTTGTAATTGCAAAGAAAAAATAATTAAACCTAAAATTTAGTATATAACATTTAATCCGATACAAAAGTTATTAAAATTAAATTCAAAATAAAATATAGACCTAACATTAATTCCTTAACGTGATTTTATATAAATTTTCATATCTTACCCAAAAAGAAAATGTAAAAATTTATATAAAATCATGTTAAGTATTATGAACTAAAACTAAACAACCGTTAAATTTAAGAATATTGATCTCGACATTGAATAATGTTAAGAAGTGTATTATTAGGACATAGAGAGATGACGTCACATAATCCCTGAGTTTACGCCAACAAAAAATGAGAGAAGCTGCGACGAAAAAGGAAGAATAATCCAAATATCAGTCAAACTGGAATGACACAATGGGCTTTGACTTAGACAACGCTTTCTACTATCTTTCCTCTTCGACACAACACAACAACGCTTTTCAGTCTCATACAGACAAACTTCCCGCGTTGAAAATTTTTCTTCTTTCCTTCATTGCCATTTGCCACATCCTATCCTCCCAACACTCTCTCTCCGCGTTAAATAAACTATCTTAACTTTCCAACTTATTACAATGTATGACATTCAATTTCAATTACAATATACAACCCATCTCTCTCTCTCTCTCTCTCTCTCTCTGTTTTTCTTTCTTCTCTTTTTGTTTGCCTTGGATTTTGAAACATAGACAGTAATCACTTGTTGTTTCCTTTTCTCTGAAGCTTCTCACTTCCATGGCTGAGGCCAGACACTACGTTCTCCCCTCTCAATTCGGTCAGCTTTTCTTCGCTTTAATTCCTCTCTGTACATCATTTGACATTCGCAAAATTCGAACTCTGAAAAAAGAAACCTTTTTTAAAAGCAACCATAATAGTATTGTAATGCATATGTTTATGTTTAACACTTCCTCCCACGTTTTAACGATGTTGACTTTGCCTTCAATTTCTATGCTTTCATGGACATAGATGTTAAGCAAATTATTTTAGAAGCACAGCACCGATGGCTACGTCCGGCTGAAATTTGTGCCATTCTCAGCAATTATAAGACGTTTCGAATTGCTTCAGAGCCTGCACATAGGCCACCAAGTATGATTCTCTTCTGCCAAAAGATAACACTCGCTATCTTGAGTTCTCAAAAGCTTCATTTGGAGAAAGGGATTTATAAAATTGATTTTTCTTCTATTTGAAGGGGGAAGGGAAAAGGGCAGGGTTAGGATTTTAATCTATTCGGAAGACCTGTATCTTATGAGGACTAGGATGGGGCCTCCATGCAACCTTGACACAACTATGCCCAATATCTAATTACAAAATGTTCGTCCCCAGGGGTGTTAGTGAGTGTTTGGGTCAAAGTTTATAAAATTAATTTTGGTTAAAATTAATTTTAAGTGAAGTGATTTATATTTGGATAATTTTATTCTAAAATCAAGTTAACAGGAAAACTCAGTATATGATTTTTTTATCACCGCAGAAGTTAAGGTTGATTTTAATGAAAATCAAATTTGGACTAAGAATCAATTTCTCAATGTGAGACCAATCATGTAAACATTTACTTAAAATTATGTTAGCTGTTATTTCAACATCACTTTGGATTATTCAACCTGAATCCAAGAATGCACTTACCATATTTTTCCTTGACATTAGGTGGTTCACTTTTCTTATTTGATCGGAAGGTGCTGAGATACTTTAGAAAGGATGGCCACAACTGGAGGAAGAAAAAAGATGGAAAAACAGTAAGAGAAGCTCATGAGAGACTAAAGGTAAATATACTTCATATAAGGTTAAAAGTCTTAAGCACTGTCACAATCACATCTAACTTGGCCCTAAAATGAGAAACAAAGGTGCTGTAAGCTTTATTTACTATCATAAATGTTAATTCTGCTTTGGGAAGTAAAATATATTGATAGAATCTTTCTTCTTTATAAACTGTTGCATTGAATGAGGTATGATATGATGCTCTCAGGCTGGACGTGTGGATGTGTTGCACTGCTACTATGCCCATGGAGAAGAAAATGAAAATTTTCAAAGACGTACATATTGGATGCTTGAAGAGTAAGTGTTTATGTTTAATGTTTTCAAAATTCGTATTAAAAATCCCATTTTTATTTAATATTCTATCTAATTTCCCTGATACAACTCTCTGATTTCTTTTCACCTCCTCCTAAACTTTCTGCCTTCCCTCGTTCTCGATCTCACAAACATACAGTAATATCCAGAAAGGAATGAAGCAAACCTGTGCTTTTCTTTTAAGGTGTTTGTTCTTGCTTGAGGATGGTGTGCTTTAACCTAGAACTAATGAGATATACCCTGTAAATGTTGATTACATTCTATTGGTTTAAATTAATTATTATAGGCTTCTAGAAATTGCTAATTTGACTACTATGGTTCTTATCTGTGAAATGGACTCCTCTTCTCACCCTTTTTATTCAACATTGTTGCAGGGAACTCTCTCACATTGTTCTTGTCCACTATCGACAAGTGAAGGTAATATGTTACAATTTTTTAGTAATTTTTGCCTGATTTTTATTTGATAAAAGCTCAAGAAAAATTGCTTACTTTTACATTCCCAGTACAATTAAGAGAACAATGAACTAGTAACAAATAATTGTGTTGCAGAATTATAAATGTAGGAAAGTAAAACATGGAAATTCCATCTTCACTTCAGTACTGTATGCCCCTTAATCATGTAACTAGACTTTCTGTGCTGATAATATATACTTGCCTCCTAGAAATAACAAAGCTGGCACTACTTTCTTACTCAATACTTGATCTGATAAGCTTCAACACCAGATGATTTTCTTGAACGTTAGATGCCATAAATTGGTGACATATTATTTCTAAGACTGTGCACAATTCTCTTGTCCCCTGTCTCGGATGTTAACTTTTTATTCCAATCCTTAAAAAGTAAAAAAAGGTTAACATTCTCATCGGGAGTGAATTTTTTGAACTATGTAATTAAATATAATAGTGATCTGCTATATCTTCTTATTTATGAAATTTTCATTTATGAATAATTTCATTCCTTTCTCTCATCTGTCTGTTCAAAACAATCAATCAGGGAACCAAGGCAAATTTTACATGTGTTAAAGAAAATGAAGATTCTCTTCCATATGCTCAACAAACTGAAAAAATTATGCCCAAAACAGAGATGGACACTTCTTTATCATCTACTCTTCATCCACATAATTACCAGGTTCCTTCACAAACTATGGATACAAGCATGAACAGTGCCCAAGCATCAGAATATGAAGAAGCTGAATCTGGTATATCTTTTATGCACATTAATAATTTAAAATGTTCTGTTTTCAATTTTTCATATCTAGAGGATATAATCTGGGTAGCCTTTTTTATGCCTTTTTCTTCAGATCACTTTTTCTTGTGTGTATTTAATTTTTTTAACTTGAAGTAAATTTTACAGCATTCAATAACCATGCGTGTTCTGAGTTTTATCCTTTCCTCGACTTACAACGCCCTGTTGAGAAGATTACAGCTCAACCTAGTGACTCTTATTCTCCTCGGCCACTCATAAGTAAATTTATTCATTTTAAATTGTTTTTGAGTTTAACTTTGATGCATTGTCACTGTAAATTTACACTATCACTCAGTCACACAATTGTCATATCATTAAAAAAGTATGACTTTTTTGGGAATTATAAGAATCAAACCTTTTTAAATGGTGTGACAATGCATGATTCCATGATAGTACAAAAAACTTTACACTGCTAATGCATCAAAATCAAACACCTTGTTTTATTTTTATATCTTCCACACATACTGACCTTTTGATCACAAAAGTCCATACCTAACATGAATCGTATTTTTGAAACTGGGACAGATCATCAAGAGAAGTTGCCTGTCATTCCTGGGGTGAATTATATCTCACTCACTCAAGGCAATAAAATCAAAGACATTCATAATGTTGGATTGACACATGAATCACCAGAACCCCTTGGCTTTTCATCATGGGAAGGTATCTTAGACAATAATGCTGGAAGTCAACATATGCCTTTTCAGCCTTTAATTCCTGAAATGCAACCTCATAACATGGGAGTCAATAGCAATTTTTCTCAAGGAGATGGGATAATGGTGCCACATTTGACCACCAGCACTGCTAAGCTGAATGAGAATGGAAGTCTCATACAAGCTGAAGGAAATTGGCAGGTATTGTGTACTAATAATATTAGTAATTCATCTGCATGGGGCATTCTTTGCAGTGTTTTTATGTTGTATAATAATATTTAATTCTAAAAAAATATCCAGGCTCTGCAATCTGTTCTGTAGGAGCTTTAATGTGGTATTGTATCTTTAGGTCAAAAGTCAAAAGACTTGAAACTCATTTTGTAAGATGCTGTAAATATTGTTGATAATTGATATCTTAATTACTTGTTTCATGTTTATGAAGAAAAATATATATAATCAAGAATAGATTTTGTTTTTTTTGTGTGACTAATTTTGAAACATGTTACTTAATTTTTATTTGTTTCCTTCAAACTCATTTAATTGTTTAAAGCTTAATCATCTTTGTTAACAGGCTTATGGTGTTGATTCTTTACGCATGTCCAGTTGGCCTATAGATAGTGTTTATTCAGGCTCAACATATGAGATTAGTTGTAGCAACCGTGAGCAGGAAGCTAATGAAGTTGATTTTCAGAAATCCTTGGAACAGTGTCTTGTACTTCCACTCAAACAAAACAAGGTTCTCATGCAAAATGATCCTCAAGAAAATATTTTGAATGCCAAAGAAAAGCTAAAATCAGATCTAGAGGCCAATAAAACCCTGGACAGAATAGAAGACACGTATTTCACATTTAAAAGAACTCTGTTAGATGGATCTCCAGCAGATGAGGGTCTGAAGAAGCTTGACAGTTTCAATCAATGGATGAGTAAAGAACTTGGAGATGTGGAAGAATCAAACAAACCATCCACTTCAGGTGCTTATTGGGATACAGTTGAAAGTGAAAATGAGGTTGGCAGCACTACTATTCCACCCAAAGAGCACCTGGACACCTATGTATTGGATCCATCTGTTTCCTGCGATCAGCTTTTTAGCATTATTGACTATTCGCCAAGCTGGGCATTTGAAGGGTCAGAAATTAAGGTATTCTCTTTTGATATTCTGCACTTGCTATCAGTTCTGATCATATGATCATTGAATTGTTGTAATTTCTTTTTTGCTTATCTGCCAGTCATATTCTGATTATTTATTTCTTCATTTGTGAAAAAAAATGTATAGGTTATTGTTTCTGGACGATTCTTAGGAAGTCAATATGAAGCAGAACAATGTAAATGGTCCTGCATGTTTGGCGAGGTAGAAGTGCCAGCAGAGATCATTGTAAAAGGTGTTCTTTGTTGTCATACTCCTGCACACAAAGCTGGGAGGGTACCTTTCTATGTAACTCGTTCCAATAGGTTAGCATGTAGTGAAGTGCGAGAATTTGATTTCCAAGTCAACTATACTCGAGAAGTCAACACTGCAGGTGAGAATAGAAGCAGCACTTTTGATACTTTTAATATACGGTTTGGAGAAATGTTGTCCCTGGGGCATGCCTTTCCTCCGAATTCAGATTCAATTAGTGTAAGTGAGGAATCTCAACTGAGAATTAAAATCAGTTCTTTGCTGAGGGAGGAGGATGATGATTGGGACAAGCTACTGAAACTTACTCTAGAGAAAGATTTTTCTCCAGAAAATTTACAGGAGCAGCTGCTTCAAAATCTTCTGAAAGATAAGTTACATGCATGGCTCCTTCAGAAAATAACTGAAGATGGAAAAGGCCCTAATGTATTAGATGAGGATGGCCAAGGTGTTCTTCATTTTGCAGCTGCTCTTGGCTATGATTGGGCCTTAGAACCCACAATAGTTGCTGGTGTGAATGTGAACTTTCGTGACGTAAATGGATGGACTGCTCTTCATTGGGCGGCATTTTGTGGAAGGTGAGTACCTTGGTGCTTGTGGCATGGAACATGTTTCGTCAAAATTGAATTTATAGTTTATCATATCAATCTATCCCAACACACCTGACATTACATTAACTTAATAGGATGGGTCAATGATATTAATCGCAATTTGGCAAGAGTGATAGTATGTGAGAAAGAATAGATTATTTCCAAGAGAAAATATGTGAAATTGGCCTAGAAGTTAAAATGTTCTTATTTGTTGATACTCAATATACTTCATTATAGGGTTGAAGGATGAAATGGCATTAATGAAGAAACTAAAAGAAAAATCTACTAGAAAAACCTATGTTATACTATGATGGGAAGCACCTGAGTCATTTGTTATAAATGAAAACATCTAGGATAAACTGAATAGAAAAAATCCATACTGTTGTCATCTTTCATTAAGTTTTGTATCTTATTTTATCAGGGAGAGCACGGTTGCTTTCCTCATCTCTCTTGGTGCAGCACCTGGAGTATTGACTGATCCATGTCCAGAACATCCTTCTGGTAGAACACCAGCTGACCTAGCTTCTGCAAAAGGACACAAAGGAATTGCAGGGTATCTTGCAGAATCTTCACTAAGTGCACAGCTCACAACTCTTGATTTGAACAGGGATGTGGGAGAAAATTCTGGAGGAAAAGTAGTCCAAAGAATCCAAAACACTGCTCAAGTTAGTGATCTTGATTATCTATCATATGAACTGTCACTGAAAGATTCACTGGCTGCACTGTGTAATGCTACCCAAGCCGCTGCTCGTATTCATCAAGTTTACAGAATGCAATCATTCCAGAGAAAACAACTGAAGGAATATGGTGATGAAAAATTTGGAATTTCTGATGAACGTGCTCTTTCCCTTGTAACAATGAATGTGAAATCACACAAGTCTGGACCACGTGATGAGCCGGTCCATGCTGCTGCAAGACGAATCCAGAACAAATTCCGCAGTTGGAAGGGAAGAAGAGAATTTTTGATGATTCGACAGGGTATAGTAAAAATTCAGGTACATTTGTCTCTAACATGTGCAAGGTGCAAATGGCATTATTATTATTCTATGTTTATACTTTTCTAGGCCTTTTGACTAAGCATGTGTAGTATTTATTGTTTGTGTTCAATGTTGATCTTATTCTTCTTTTGGCTCCTTTCAATTGGATCCAAATTTTAACATGTCTATTTCCATGTTTATAGGCTCACGTGAGAGGTCACCAGGTCAGGAAAAGCTGTGGGAAGATAATTTGGTCCGTTGGAATCTTGGAGAAGGTTATTTTACGCTGGCGTCGAAAAGGTAGTGGTTTGCGTGGATTTAAATCGGAGACCAATTCTGAGGGAACTATGATACAAGATGTATCTTCCAAAGAGGATGACTATGATTTCTTAAAAGAAGGCAGGAAGCAAACAGAGCAAAGGTTGCAGAAAGCCCTAGCTAGGGTGAAGTCAATGGTTCAGTATCCAGAGGCAAGAGACCAATACCATAGGCTGTTGAATGTTGTAACTGAAATTCAAGAAAATCAGGTATTTTACCCATTTTTTGTTTGTTTTTTTTTAAAAAAAATTCTCGCTTGTGTCAGGAAAATAGTTTCTCAATTGCCCTGCTTTAAATCATTTTCTTTCTAGACAGCATATCACAGCAGTACTTTTCATTCTGTAGAGATTTGGCTCCTTTAAAATTAATAAAGATAAAGCAATTAATTTAAGTCCTAGTTTAGAAAATTAATGGCTAATTTATAACACATTCATGATTTGTCTTTTGCAGGTAAAGCATGAGAGCAGTTCTAACAATTCAGAAGAACCAAGAGAATTCGGTAACCTCACTGATCTAGAAGCATTGTTGGACGAAGATATTTTCATGCCTACTGCAACTTAGAAGTTAGCTTATAGACTTGTTTTAGGTAAACTTATGTAGAAACTTGTTGGAAAAGAAAATAAGAAAAATAAAATAAAATAAATTTTTTTATAAATTAAAATTAGTTTATGTATAAAATAATTTATATAAGATCTTAATTAATTTTAGTTTACGAATTTTTTATTTTATTTTATTTTATTTTTTAAAAATACTTATTGATAAATTTATCCAAACAGATCTTATATTATTAATTACATGACTTAGTGAAGCCAATTTTTCAGTACATGCTCAGTCAGTTTTTTCTCAACATTTCAGTTTATTTTTTTATAAATACAATTCAGTTTAATTTCATTATATAAAAATAGTTTGATATTTATAATTTAATTCTTAAACAGTTTAGTTAGATACTAAAAGATTTAATTTAGTTGATTAAGTAACATATATAAACTAATATAAAATCGTTATATGTATCTTTGATTTCTATAGATAAAAAGAAAAAATTAATAAGAGTTTGGTTAGATTTAGCTTCCTTGATATCCCTAGCCCCGTTTAACTGGAATGCGCAAAAGTAGATTTAGAAACTATTCCAAATAAATGACAACGGTAGTAGATTTATTCACCCAAGAATGACCAATTATAACCAAAGTGTTCCAAAAACAAAAAATATAAAATAATAAAACACGAGTTAGAATCAATTTCCATTTCATTGTGTTTCTAATGTTGGTTGAACGCTTACAACCATGAATACACATCGTCGGTGAAATTTTCACCCGATATATACTGTTCTTATTGTGAGAAAGAGGAAAAAGAAAAAAGGACAGTGCTACCACTATCCACTGTACATGCCAACCACCTAAGTATA
>JAMLFT010007061.1:0-15285 GCA_026544285.1 Pachyrhizus erosus
TGATAATACAAATTATATTAAAATAACTATATTAAAGTGGATATTATAATAAATTTTATATTATTTTGTCTAAGTTGTATATTATTCATCAAACAAAACACAAAATAAAAAGTTATCTTGTAAGTTATACAATTATCATGTATTGTTTTAGTTATCTTTACCTCAATGTGTATTAAACAGATTCTTATTGATACATTGTCATTCGCATGTTTCATTTAAAGGATGTATGACTTCTGTTTTTGTGTTTGAGTATGAGAAAACTTAACATATATCAAATCTAGTGTAGTGTTACTTTTGCCATTTTTTTGTGCCTTTTGCCAATTTATTTTCAAATTTTATTGTCTTTTTGTTACAACATTTTTTATTTTCGAGCATCATGCTAAGAATAAAAAGTGTCATATTTTGGGTGCAACCAGAATAAGGCTCATCCAATTACAGGAAGATATGGTTACACTAACAATAATTAGTAGTCACTTAACATTTTATGGCTTGATTGTTTCAGCATTTTAGGACCCGGTTAATTTAAAAAGACTAAAACTAAAATACAATTTTTTTTCTTCCTATTTTATTCAATTTATAATTTTTATTTTTTATAAAACTAAAAATACTTAGTTTCCAATTTCTTAAAATAAAAATTTATTTTAACCGTTAATTTTTAAAATATTGATCACTAATAAAAAAATATTAACCATTAAATTGTTTATGTAACATTATAATATTAGATTTTTTTAATTATTAATTTGATTAATAAAGTATTTAATTTAATAAAAAAACAATTAATTGTTAAAAAATCTTTAAATCACTTAAATATTTAATAAAAAATCAATATTATAATGTCACATCAATAATTTAATTATAAAATTTAAAAATTGATGGTTGAACTAAAATTCTTAATTTTGAAAAATAGGAGATTAGATGTCTCTATTTTTCTAAGAGAATCAAAATTATTGATCAAGTAAAATAGGAGAACTAAAATTATATTTTAATCTTAAAAAATAATTTTTATTTTTATTTTAAGTTACATAAAAGGGATAAAAAAAGAAAATAAATATAAAAATTATTTTTTATGTTTCTTATACAATTTTCTAATAATAGAAAATAAAGTGAATATAAAGGAACATTTTTATAATTTAAAGTTAAAATAGAAATAGAAAACATTTTTTCAAATTATACGGTCCTTAGTTTCTGTTTTTTTTAATAATTTTTGTTATGTTTTGTGTAAGAATTCATTCATCGGAGTAAGTGCATATTTAGTTTTACGTTAGATAATTTATTTTGAATTCATAATTGATTTTAGATAAATTTTAATATAATTAGTTTCATATTGATAAAAAGTTTAGAATTATTTTTAGATTTAGAATTAATTTTAAATTGAAGCAATTTTGAATAACTTTTAGGATAGATTAAAAATTTTATACTGAATTTTACTTTAAACTTTATGTTATTATAAAAATATCTAAACACAAACTAAACTGCTTTAAAATCAATTTTAACTAAAATAAATTTCATTCAAAATTAATTTTATACTCTTTCAAACACTCATTAATTTTCATTTTGAAATTCATATATGAAGGCAGAGTAAATGTTATACTTTACTTTTTACTTCACTGTAACCTGATTGACTGTCAACACAAAGGTTCTAGACAACACCTTGTCTAAGAGTACTTTTGACCTATTTTTTTTAGGTTTTTTTTAAAGAGTAATTAGGTCAAACACTGTTTACTAAAAGCACTTAAAAAATAGTTACCTATTTTTATAGAACAAAATTTTAAAATAAGTTCAATCAAAAAAATAAATAAAAACAAGTAGCTTTCAATTAAGCTAGCAAAAGAAGCTTAAGAAATGTTAATACATACTCTCTAACACTCTTTTTACAATTGGTTTAAATTATTAATTTTTGTAAGTTTTATTTTTCATTTATTAACTCTCTCCTAATTTAAATTATTTATTTCAAAATATCTAAAATATTAACTATTTTTAATTTTAGATATTCATGAAATAAAATAAAAGAACGTTACTAAGAAGTAATATAGTCAAGTAAAAATATATTTGAAAATTTAAAATATCTATTTTTCTTCCTTAATTTTAATTTATATTTCAAATTTTCTTAGAAATATAATTTATAGTCAAGCCTTTGGGTTGTTAAGTATAACAATATATTTATTGAATACTTTTCAAATTAATTTTTAAATAAATTTTTTAATATACTAATGTTATTGAATTATATTTAAATAAATTATTTTTATTTCTAAAAATATTATTGATTGATAATATTGATGTTTTAAATATTTTATTTCTTCTATTTCATACTTGTATTTATTTAATAAAATAATATATAATAAATATTTATAAATTATATTTAAAATTAATTTAATTAATTAAAATAATTTTTAACATTTTTAAGGTTATTTTAAATGTATTTATAACATGAAATAAAAATATTTTATTGAAAGGAAAAAATAAAATAGTTAAATCTAATTTTTTATATTTAAAAATATGTATAAACTTTATTCTTTAATTATAATTTAGATTTCGTATTTTTTTATTTTTTTAATTTGTAAATAAAATTTTATTTTATTAATTATAACAATATATTTACTAAATATTTTTAATTATTTATTAAATTTTTAATATATATTGACATTGTTAAATTTTATTTAAATAAATATTTTTTCTTCTTAAATTATGATTGAACAATAACATATATATTTAAATATTTAGCTTTTTTATCCAATACTTAAATTTACTTAAGTAATATTAATTACAATAACATATTTGTAAATCAATTCCAAAACTAATATTTATTAATTAAAATATTTTTGACATTTTTAAAATAAAAAATTGAAATGTATATATTCTAATATTTTTTTTATTTTTATTATCATAAAAATAAACTTATGCTGGTTAAATTAATTTTACATAATATTTTTTTTATTTTTATCAATATATTCTTTAATTGAGGGATGGAATTAGTTTTAAATAAATTTAATTATCTTTTACCAAACAATTTTTAACTTCAAAAAAGCTTTAAAACTAAACCAAATAAAAAGTGCTATACAACTTCTACTAAATTTTTAATTTTTATTTTTAACTTTAACTTTAAATAAATTTTAAGAAAAAAAAAAGTAAAAAAAAAACTAGGCCAAACATAGCCGTATCTACTTTAAAGAGTTTTATAGGATGAGACATAATTATTGATGACTTAATTCAATTAAAACATCATTCTAGGAACTTGTGTGGTGGCCCAGAGCTTCTGCATGGAGCGTTCATTTTCAAGTTTCGTGTATTCATGAATTTTGACTCTTTATAAGTCAAAGTTTTTCTTTGTTGGGATTATGTGTGACTAAAAAAAAAGAAAAGTTAAAGTTCAAAAAAAAAGAAAGAAACATGTGAACAATATATTTTATTTATAAATACATTTTATAGAAGTAAAATTGATTTTTTATCTTAAAATTAGAAGAAAAATAATATTATAATAAAAAATTTAAACTGACTTGATTATTACATGAATCTTTATCGTAATTATCATAATTATCGTGAAACTCAAGGATTGATGTCTTACTAAAACATATAACGTGGCTCACTAACTTCAGCATTATAAATTAAACAAAAATAAAAAAAAATGTACTTATAAAGACACTTTATACTAAGATGTATTTTCATCTTTAAATTAACACAAATTCAACATACTCATATAAAAAACATGTCAAGCTATCAATTGTTCTAGATTATGCTAAAGGTTCAATTTGTCCAAGAAGACATCTTGGCAAAAATGGAAGAGTAGTCCAACTTTTAATGTTGAGTGAAGTGAGCATCATCATTTAAGAACAACAAATGTTATATAATACTTAGGTACAAAATAGTGCATACTGACTCAAAGTAAAATAAAAATGTCTTACGTTACAAAAAATTAATATAGTCTTTTAAAGGTATTAGATATTCTATTTAGTACATCTACCATGGAGCAACTCACTTTAGTTACTTTGATTAGAACCAGTTTGTATATTGCACATCATTCATTTTTATTTTTTTTAATATAAGCACCTTTAAACACTAAAATATCTATAATGAAACAACTTTTTTTGGATACTTCCAATAAGTTTCACCAAAAAGTTTATATCATTATATTTTATTAATAACTTTTTTATTAATTTATAATTATTTTAATTATAAATTAATTAAACTTTAAAAATTAAGTAAATTTTAGACTATTATCATGTAAAATATTTATTGGCACAATAAAAAAATTAAAATCAAAATTAAAATATACACATAATTAATTAAATTGTTTTTGTTGTTACTAGTATCCATAGAAAATTCTTAATTTATAAAAGGATCAATAGATGATGATTAAAATATAGGATGAAATTGATATGAAAATGAGAATATAAAAAATTAAAAGCTTCTCATATTTAAATTTAGATTATTTTGTAAGTTTAATAAATTTTAAAATTTAAATTCATAAAAATTTAATAATTTGACATGTAATTAAATCGTGTATTTATATCTCAACTGTTCATTTGGTTGTAGAAAAATTAGTTGGACAGTTGCACCAAAATCAAATTTTCATGCTTGATTTCCATTTGAAAATCTTTGACTGTCCTGCAAGTACAAAAATTTAGTCCTTGCACAGCCTTTTGTGGTAGCTTACAACAGAAATATAGACCATCGATATCAACTCCAGAAAACAGAATAACAAAAGGCAAAAGTCACAGTTCCAAAGCCAGCATCATGATTACAGAATCAAATATTAATTAAGATGGAACAAAACAACATATCTTTTGCCATTGATCAAATAATATGAAAAAGTCTTCTGTAATTAACAGTTACCTACGATTAATGAAGCTACATCAATAAGTAATAATACAACAAAGAAATACACATCATATAAAAGAAATACACATCATATAAAAGTCTCTTCATCATATATTAAGTTCTACAACTTAATTCCTTCAAGGAGTGGATGCAAGTATCATCTACCAACTACTACAAATAAAGGTTTCAGCAAATCATTTTCACAGTTACTTTGTATAACACAGGTATCAGATACCTTCTGATAATAGATCATAGATAGTTAACGCAGCAAAAATAAGTCACAGTGGCACAAACATGTTATTATGATATTAAAAACTAATCTCATCCTGTAGCCGAAGAATGCATACTTGCAAAGGCATCATAGTTGCATCACTTTGGCCGGTTGCCTCATATGGCATGATGCACACTAAGTATAATCTTAAACAGTGAATTGAATGCCATGATAATGATAAACGTAACAATATAATGAAAGAAATAAAGGCATCACTTTATTTAAAGTTTGACAACTTACTAATCCTACCTGAGTCATAATAGTTGGATTATCCAAATTTTCTTTAAAAAAAAATCGTTTAAAATTGAAAATCGAAAAACGTTAAAATTGATTTACTTTAATTTTGTTGCGACTGATTGTTAATCTTATGATACTTATGATGCTTATTAAATTGAGTTTAAATAGAATTAATTTGAAAATAAAATAAAAAGTTAATTTTAAATTCACTTTAATTAAATAACATAAATTAAGTTGTGACTCGCCATGATGTATAACTTGTTAATTCTGCTTCAAAATTTTCCATTTTAATCAGAACGGATGTTTTAAATAAATTAACTTTATTATTAAATTAATCAATTCATAAAGATTTTTATATAACAAGATGACTTTAACTTTTTCTTTATGTCGAAATACATCAGAGTCGATATTATTGTGTCAAGCGAATAATTAACTACTTTCTTTCATTCATTTATTTTATTTCAAAGTTAAAATTTTCATCCTTTTCTTTCTTTTACAGAGTAAAATAAATATTAAAAGTAATTAAGTTTGCACAATTCACTCAAGACTATGTATCAGGATGACGTGAGATTAAGTTTCTAAAGACACAAATGGAGTTCCAAACAAATTTTCCTATATTCACAAAAAAAAAATCCTATACTATTTTCTTTACATTTTTGCTAACATGAAAAAAATATATTGACTACAACATTATTTTCTCATCTTTTTCTTAAATGTTTTTCGTGGCTTCTTTGAGATCCCTGTCCGGACAACAATCTTTGAATGTTGTCCAAAAACTCCATTGACTGCTTTTAGATAGTTGTTGCAATCATGGTCTCTTAAAACTGTGCCATCTGAGCCATATGCTTTTGGATTGCTTAGCGTTTCAAGGGGGTGTGGTTGATTGAGGAAGGCTCTGAGAACAATTGGAGAGTATCCACATCTGCTATTGTCTAGAGCATAGAAGCCACTTCCTGACGGGAGTAAAGGATGTGGAGGAGATGTTTTCTCATCTGGTTGGAGGATGAATATTTTACCCAACGGTGAGTACAATAGCTTCTGCAAAACAAAATAAAACAAATAATTAAGAAAAACTATCAGTTGTACTTTATTTACACTGTCAAGGTTCACTAAGAGTTTCTAACTTCAGTCGAAAAAAAAATGTAAGCAACATAATCTTTAATACACTCTTTTTAACATATATTTTATTATTGACTTAAATTTATTACAAGTCGCAGAATTTTGTAGATCTTAGTTTCATTAGTGATTATATAGTTTTCAATAAATTTATAAACGTGCAAATCTGCAATATGTACCTTGTCAGCAAAATGATGTTTGAAAATGAGTTTGTAATGAGAGTTATAGAAAACTGACACAGTATTCATGCTTACACTTTTTATCAGACAAGGATGCGACCCAAATGAGCCATTTAAGCGCTTAAGGACAGTTATAACATGGTTAGGGAAACTGCATGAGAAGATCCTGGGAACAATATCTCTATGCATGATTACACAGTGAATGTAGCTCTCATCCAGGCCAAGCTCATTGAGTAATTTTTGGCCTCCACATAGCACAAATGGAGAACCAAAAGTCACTACTGGCAGAAGAGTTGAGGGACTGACAACCTTCCTAGTCAGTAGCATCAAATAGACCAAAAGTGAGAGGCTACCCCCTAGAGAATGGCCAGTGAATTGAAGCTTTGCACTACCCCCATGTCTCTTCAAATGGTCCATTATTTCTGGCATGAATTGCTCATATATTCCCTTTGCAGCTTCATATATTCCACTGTGAACAAGTACATCTGTGCCCTATAAAAGAATAGATACAGAGGACTCTTGGTAATTTTCTTACTAAATCAAGTTATTAATCATTGAAACTTGAATGTTCACAGTAAATGAAGGTCTCTCCTTAACATAAGAATGATTCTTACCTCAAATGTGGTAGGCTCAAAGTAGAGGTTTGCTTGCCAAGATGCCATGGAATAAGATCCCTGCAACATAAAACAAATTTCAAGTTAAACTTTATAGATATGCAGTTTGATGGCACTTCATTTTAAAGGTGTAATATAAAACCTAATGTGTCTACGATCTACACCTAACAGAAGAGGTTGTTAGCAAGGTTTTAAAGAACGGTATGTGACTACAATTTTGGCTGCAACATCAAGGTTTTGGAGTGTCTGCGACCACAACTGTGGCTGCATCAGCCATATTAGTTCATAATTTCTACAATATCAAAAGACATGACAAAATTGCAACTACAATTTAAAACCTTGATCAATGGTTCAAGTCATGGTATCAAAGCCTCTGTAACTTAGAGTTGGAACATAAAACCATTCATGCGTCTTCATCTAAAAGCTAATTTTGAGATTGTTGGCTTGTGGCACTGTGTAGGGTAGTTTTACCTGAATGGCAAAGCATCGAGTGTGTGTGTTGGGATCATCACAAACAAACCATTCACAAGATGAGGAACGAAGTAACTGAAGGTCCATTGCTGTTCCTGCTGCAGCCACAACAGTCATTGTCAATGCTGCAGCATTAACTCCAAACTTCGACTTGTAAACCTGTGGAGTTTCATCAGCCTCCTCATGTGGTGAGTCTTCTTCTCTTCCATTGAAATCCTCATTGCCACTATGCTGCTTTGACTTAGAAGCAAGAGACAGAAGGTCCTTAGCACGTGATTGGACATAAGAAGCAGCCGAGGCAGTAATATCATAGGCAAGCTTGATTTGATGCTTCTGTTCATTATCGTCACCTTTCTCTTTCTCTGAGCCATCTTCAGAGGCTACTGAGGCATCCATAGGCACACAAATGGAATCCTGATCAAGTTTTGCTTTTATCTTAGTCACATCACCTTTCTTTTCCAATGATGATGTTACAAATTGAAGACCATAGTTTCTCCCCAAGTCCTCAGCCTACAAATTAATTGGCAGGGGTTACTTTGGTGCGTCTCTTTTTTAGATCATACCTATATGGAGAAAGAAAAGGATAGGAAAAAAGAATCCAAAACCCCATTAATACGGGTATGTTTGATTCCCTTCTCACCTTTTGGTTTTAAAAACTGTTTTATAAAACAATTCCACACTACTCAACAATCAGTTTCTCCTCCAAAATTTGTTAAGTTTTGAAAATTGTTTTCAAAATAAGTATTTTAAAAACCAAAAAACAGAAAGAACTGATAGATGTTTTCTCGTGATTTTGTTTTGTTTTTGTCTTGTTCAGCTTCTTCAATTCTACACTTTATTTTGTGCCTTGTACTACCCTCAACCAGTTATCTGAGCAACCTTATTTAGTTGCACTTTTAAAAACTAAAACTGGATTTTGAAAATAGAAATCAAACACCTTATATCTGTAGACATTGACAAATAGTTGATAAAGTATCCAACCATTCTCTGCATACCTTGATTTGTGGTATGACATAAGCCATGCTGCACAGGAAAGCCAGCTTAGAGGATACTTTGGTATTAGACCAAGGAACCGGGACCAGAAATTTTGAGAATGAGTCACGATCACATGTCACTTCTTGTCCATCTTCCTCTTTTTCATCTCCTTCTTCACAACCTGCCACGCAAACATTGTCATCTTCATCACAATCACACTCATTATTAGTATTGTGTTTGCATATTATATCTCGATCCATGCTCTCTTTAGGTAGTTCTCTTCTCCAGTATCTCTTAATTTCCGTTAATCTCTGAACCCAGTGAGCTCTATTTATCATCACTTCTTCACTGCTTTCCACCATGTTTTCGTTAATATTGATACCCTTCTGCCCCATGTTCATTTCCCTGCTCGTTTCTTTGTCAAAAAAGAAGGAGCGAAGTGGATTTGGAAGAATGAAAACTGAAAGTTGAAGTGGAAAAACTATTATGGAGTGCCTGCTTTTTTGCTTTGGTTGCATTGATGTGGCTTGGATGCGGTTAAAGGAGTAACACAAAAGATTGCTAGAGTAAGGCCTCATGATTGTTGAATGCTTACATAATAACCCTATGCTTGGGAGTGAGTGGAGAAGAACTTTCTTCTCTTTTGTGATGTCCATTGTTGCACAGGAAGTTATAGATGTGGGAATTGAAACTGCAGAATAGGCCATGGCTTGTAACTTCTATGCAAGTATGGAAGATCCTTCACTGCACTTGTCTCTGTAACACATAGATTATCATAATTCTAAGCTTTTGTGTTTTTAAGTTTGGTTTTTGAGATTGTAGTTTAATATGTTGATATTGATTTTGCAAGAAAACGTATTAGAATTGTTTCCTGTTTTCAACGAGAACGTACTTAAAGATGCTTCAAACATTTCGTAGTTAAATTAGTTTACCTATTAAAGCAAGCAACTCCTATATCAAGGTATGGACAAAAAGACACCCTTTGTTATGGGTGTGTGTCAATGCCAAAGCCAAGACATGGTTCGATTCGGGACCACGTTTAGAGGAAAACAACGACGTTTAAAACCATTGCGTAGGGCATTAACTAACTTTAATCCGATAGAGATTGAGTATAAGAGCATGACTTTTTGACATACATACTCTTGGAAATTTCTCCATAATATTAGTAACATATTTTAATACAGTTTCTTTTTAACACCTTTTCTTTAATGATAGAAATTATAGGTATCTTTTAGAAAGAAATATTGTTTGAGCTATGTAGACAACATTGATTTTGCAACAAACAAGAACGACACACGATTATGCAGAAAAATAAAGGCTCAAACTGATAGGATTTGTGTGCCACTTTAATTTGACTAGCAATCTGTTAACCTCTCACTAATATTTAAATAATTTAATTTATTTTTTTATACTTTATCAATACAACTTAACTTTTAATAATTCACTGTAAAAATTGTTTCAATATTTATTTAATTTAGTTTTTATATTTCAATAGTAGAATATTTTAATTTTATATATATTAATCTCATTAAAAAAACAATTAAATTATTTATAATCCACTCTTATATATTAAAAATATTTACTTTTTATAAATTTTAAAATCCTATATAATATACAGACTAAAATGTTAATTATATTTAAAAACCAAATTAGTTCAGTTAAAATTGATGTTCAGTGTTTCATTTTTTGTATTTTCTTTAAATTTTTGTTATTTTTTCATTTGTACCGATTCATATTTTTTTTTAATCCATTATTGGTTGATGGTAAAATATAATTTTAAATGAAAAAATAGTCTATCGATTAACAACATAAACTTTTTTACACTAACAATATATAAAAACTTAACTCATTTAAAATATTCCTATTATGAAGTTTAGAGTTTTAATAAGTTTTTTTTTATATTAATCTCGTTAGAAATTAGTAAAAAATTTAATACAAACTATTAATATTATTGTGGAATGCATAAAAATATTATTTTTAGACAACTCATTTGTATTGAAAAAATATAATATAATATAATATATATTAATTGGAGACATACCACTAATTATAGAATAAGAGTGCGTTATAAAAAAAGAGAGTTTCTTTTATTAATAGGATTAGTATAAATGAAATTAAAATGTATTAATTTCCAATGAAATATAAAATAAATTAAATCAAATAAATATTCAAACAATTTTTACATTGACTTTCAAGAATTTAGATTCATTTTATATTATTATTATTATTATATAAAAGTTAAGTAGTATTGGTAAAGTATATAAAAATAAATTAAATTATTTATATATTAGTAAAAGTTTAACATATTAAAAGTGGGAAATTAATACAAGTCAAACTAGACTGATATATAAATTCGTTTATAAGAGTTTTTATTTTTATTTTTTTAGCACAATTGTATGAATTTGACGTGTATTACAAGATGAATCTAAGGGTTCATGTTCTGTTGGAGAAGGATGGAGAGGATCCAGATTTTTTTTTTCAAGTACTTAAATGTTGTTGCTGCATAAGTAATTTTTTTAAAATAATGTTTATTATTGATTAAAATTTATTAAAAATTACAAAATGATGTTTATTAAATAAGAAGTGAGATTTATGTAATTTATAATTTAAAAAAAAATGTTTCATGGGGAAGGGGTTAAACTCTAATCGTAAAAAGATTTAAAATAATTCGCATACATTATTCAATTAATGAAATTATTTTTTTAATATTTTTAATAAATTTTAATTAATAATAAAATGATTGTTAACATTTCACTTTTCAATAATTAAAAAAGCTTCAATTCAAACAATTTTATTAGTTCCTATATAAATTTATTATTAATTATTCTTCATTGTTCAAGTTTACAAAAAGAAAAATCACATCTCTCCACCGTATATAATGAGACTTGTGAGAAGTTGGATCATCCTATCTATTTATAATAGTAGTGACATTTTGCTGGACTAATAATTTTTTTTACTGACATTTTCAACATTAAAATTTTGAAGTTATTTCTTACTTTCACATTTATTTCAGTAATGTTTAGTACCTGTTTGAGTTCATAAACACAAGGAGGGGAGAGGAGGAAATTTGGTCATAATTTCCAACACGTAGTTGAAAAAGAAAAGGAAATGAAGATGAGAAATAAAAAAAAAAAAAAAAAGTTGTGTTGTTGGGCCTCAATGTCAACTATTTGCACAACATAGATCCTATAATTTGCATGGTTGAACTATTCCAATGGATTTGATGGAGTTTATAACAATCTCTTCCTTGCGTCGGCCTTTTATTTTGACTTACAACACCACTTTACTATTTTGGCAGAGATTTTGCAAGTAATTGTTGAATACACTTATCCTATTTTTTAAATAAATCTTTGTGTATGTTTTACTCAAAACTATCCTTTTCTAGAAGTGTTAAATGTTAAAAATTTAATACTAATGGAAATTACTTTTTGAAAATTTTATGATACATTTTAGAATTTATTTGTTGTAAACAAAAATAAGAACTGCATGGATCTGTCAAGAAAAACATAAAATAGGACTCCCTAAATGTTGTTGTCATCTCAAAGTTAATCCTTTGCACTCCCACAAAGTACTTTGTCTTTATGTCAGTCCTCCCCTACATGCCTCTTCACTATCACATGTGTTGTTTTGTCCTCAACCCCTTCCACATTGTTAACTTCACCACCTATATTTAAATTTGCCCCTTCTTCATCTAGAGCAATCACTTTCCCCATTATGCTTTCATCTTTGATGAAACTTTTTCTCACAATATGCCATCTTCAAGTACACCTCCACCATCAATACTATCATTATGTCCTTATTGTGACTACCATGCACAATCCACTCATTATCATTCCTATATGCCAACCCAACCCCTATTCCTGAACACTTCCATCAGCCTTCACCATACTTCGCAACTCAAACAATCTCTTTTCATCATACACTTTTCTTTTTGAAAATGGATAATTTAGAGAGAAAAATATAAAAAATACATAAAAGAAGTAGATTTAGTAAATATGGTATATACATTTTCATGACTAAACCATTTCAATGGATTAGGATTTGATGGAGGGGTTTCTTCCTGTACCCCAAATTTTGTTTTTTTTTTTTGCCAACATCCCTTTTATTATGAAAAGGGTAATTCAAAATATAAAAAATACATTTTAGATTATCCTTTTCCTAATGAAAGAAAGGGTTGATAGAAAATTTTTGGGCTACAGCAAGCTTTATCCTTGATGGAGTTTTTAATGGACCCTGCCTTGTGTTGGCCTTCTATTTCGTTTTGCAACAACATTTTTATGCCTACACAAGACATACCTTGGGTATATTGGAGGCCCATATCTTAGGTTTGAAAAACTTGGGCTCACCTATTACAAAGTCATGTATTTCGTGTCCACTTAGTCTTAAGGGTGTGACTTGTAAAAAAGGTAGTGAAACACTTGATCATTCAACCTCCCATGTTATATGCCTTTCATTTACTGGATAAAAATTTGTTGGAGAATGCAAAGTGCATCAATTTCTCAAATTGCATCAAAACACCCATTATGTGAGATTTATCTAGAGTATAATGAAGATCATTCTCATTTAGACGATCAAACTAAACTATGCATGCCTATCAATCAACACCTAAGCACTTCATGCCATAAAGAAGTGTGCATAGAATGGTGTATATAGTTTTTATACAAAAAGCACAAACCACATTAGAACCTGCGATGCCAAATTATCTTCATATATTTCACCAAATTATGCTTTATATATTACTCATGATAACATGGTATAGAACGTTGTAAATTGTAATACGTAATGGGGAAACATGGTTAACCTAAATTCGTAAGCACGATGGTCCTGCCCACTCGCCACTGCACTTTCAAATCAAAATTGTGTTTATGAAAATACTATGATCAATAAAGGAGGAAATTCTAATTGTATCTTAATTTAGTTTGATTGTTGTTTTTTTTTTTAAAAATGTTTTAGATCACTAGTCATATCAGTAATAATTTATTTTAGTTATTTAAATTCAATATATACTATTAAATGCACTTTTCACATAATAATATAAAATATAAAAATAATAATTTAAAAAGATAAAAAAAAAAATTAAGACAATAGTATAATGTATAAATGTTGTTTATGAGTCTATTTTATATTATTGTTGTTTTACCTTACTCTTGTTTTTATTCTTATGTTTCTCTTTTAAGTGATTTTGTGTTTCTATCAATAGGTTGTGTTATATTTACAAGTAATTTGTCTTTTCAAATTCTTACATGCATGTTTCATTTTGTATCTCAGAACTTTTATTTTGTGTTATTTTTATTTAATTTTTAATATATTTAAGTATGTTCTTTTACAGTGACTATAATTTTTTTATTAAATTACAAAAATAAATTTTATTTTATTTATTAATTCAATAAAAATAATAGTGTCATGCTTTAAACTCTGATGAACTAATGGTATGGGTAATATAAATAAATGACAATGTATTAACTTTATTATCTTTCTATTCATTGAGAATAGTAGTTTAGAGTGAAAAAATATTTTCAATATTGTTATCTTAAATTATAGTGAAAGTATTGGATTGAAGTGAACATAAAGTGTCACTATAATTAATATTGTTGTTTTACAAATATATTTTATTTTATGAGTAAGGTTAGTGTTTGATAAAAATATAACCATCCAAATTTAAAAAAAAATAAAAATTCAATGTCACAAAAGCAACTTATATTAATTTATATATTAATTTAATAAAAATATCAATACCATGTTCTATTTATAATATAATTTATTTTATTGTGTCTATTATATATAGCAAATATAATCTATTTTTTACAATCAAATATTTTATTAATAAGAAAAAGTATTCAAGTTTAACATGAGATATATCTAAATCAAGACCCTCAATACAAAAAAAGAATAGTAAAAAAAAAAAAAGAACAATTAGCTTATTAGCACAATGTCACTCTTTAAAAAAGTCCAAGAAAATATCCTAAAAATAAGTTAAATACTACATTGAAATTTGCAAGAAAATATAGTTTACAAATAGGATCTATTATAAAAATAATAATTTTGAGTAATTTTTCAAATTTATAATTTGATTAATTTCAATATAAATATTTTTTTATATAGAATCTTCTTATCAAATTTATTGAAAGTCTTTCATTTAAGAAAATTTAATTTTTTTCCTAATTAATTTACATTCAATTGCATTATAACATATTTAAATTACGTGTTGTTTGTTTTTTCTTTATGTAAATTAAATTTAGATTCTTAATTATTTTAATATTTTAATAGTTTTATATTTTCATTACTATAATAATTTAATATAAATATTTATATCTGTATTTCAAATTTTAATTTTTTTAAAATTGATTTATGTATTAGTTGTATTTTAAATATTTTTTAAATAAAATAAATAAAGTCATCTGTTAACTACTTAAAAGAATTCATTCATTTGTTAAGCACGTGAAAAAAATTAAACTCAACTCAACATGAATGGTAATAAATATACAAGAGATAATACTATATATTATTAATAAATTAATGTAAAATATCTTAGAGAATTAATGGAATGAAATATAAATTTTTAAATAAAAATCAACGTATTATATGTTTGGTTAGATGATTTGAAAAT
>JAMLFT010007062.1:0-15283 GCA_026544285.1 Pachyrhizus erosus
TTATTTTTAGCATGAATATATATTTTAAATTTTTTATTTTTATTTTTACTTCTTTAAAATTATACTTTAATAAATATTTATAAATACTCATAGATAATTGCAAATACATGTAAAATTCATGAATGTTCGTTTAGTGAATATCAATACAAATACATACAAGTGATAAGGAAATGTTCTCCTATTCACCTTATGAAGGATAAATAGCATAAGAAAAATAGATAAAAACATATAGATTTATACTAGTTCACTCATAACTAAACTACATCTAATCTCTTTAACTTGAAGGATTTTTATTAAACAAATTTCTTATAAACACTAGAATTTTTAAATTTTTTCAAACTTTACAACAATGTCAACACAAGATAACTTTACCTAAGTATTCATTTTTACTACCTAATGTTTTATCTTTTCCTTCTAACAAGTCAAACATATTGTTATGTACTTTGTCACATCCTTCTTCATCCCATATCATAAAAAAAAATTCAAGTCTTGGTACAATTTTGTTGCACTCAAGTGAAAATTAAGTCTACTCTTATGAGCTTCTTCAAGTATCAATTTCTTCATTTGATCATATTGTGGTATGCATATCTTATCCTTAAACTTGACGAGTCAATTAGAATCCTTGTTGAACTCTTCTTCCTTGCCTTCATCCCTTAGTTTCATCTTGTTTTGTAGAAATTGATCTATTTGTTGAATGTTTATTACTTGCTCTAGAAATTTATTAGTGATATTCAATGTTCCCAAGTGCAAGCTTTTTTGTCATACTTCTACTACCAAATTGAAGTCTTTAAAAATTTTTAATCAATTCCAACTCATTCATCATCATTACAAACATGTGTAATGACTTCCTACTCAAAGCTTAGACTACCACATTCACCTTTCTAGGATACAACAACTTAAAATTATAACCTTCAAAAACTTCATTTATTTCCTCTACCTCATATTTAACTCCTTTTGATCAATTGTCTTAATGTATATGCAATTGCTTTCCTTTCTTAGATTAATACACATCTTGTTCTTTGGCTATAAGTGTTACAATACACCAAAAAAATTTGTTGTAGGATCAAGTAGTATCTATGACACCTTAAAAATTCAACACTAAAAATGATAATAGGGATAATAGTTATATACAGTGTAGTAGCTTGAAAAATAGTAAATTAAATCACTAAGCATGAAATAATTAACTAAGAGATAGAAAAACATGATAAACTAAGGGATTAGTCCAAGAAAAATTGATTAAGATATTATTAAGTCTTAATCAACCTAAGTCAAATATAAGTAAAAGGCAAGGAGTTGTCAAGTCAACTCATTGAGAGCAATTTAGTAAATAAGAGCAAAATTAGTCTAAACTTAATAATTATAGTTTTAAACTTTAAATTAATTAGTTAATAAATTTAAGCCTAATAAAATTAAGTAAAATAAAATAAGACTTAATAAAATAGTAATTCTAATTGATAATTAATCTAATTAATTATTGACGATTTGACAAGCATACCCAAGTCAATTGTAATCCATGATGAGTATAAAGTAGTATCCTCAGGAATTTGGTTAATATTTGATTAAGTTACTATTATACTATTTAAGAAATATAATTTTACTTACAATAATATTTACAAGGATTTGATGATTTGGTTGTTGAGAATAAAAAGTAAATGAAAACAAAGTTCATAATAAAGAAATAACTAAGATTAAGATATATTAAAAGATTAAAAATTGAGATTGGATTTCATCTAACTTTACTCCTTTCTTTGTAACCTTAATAATCATACATATGAAAACACTCAATCTATCACATTATCTTAGTATTATAGTCACCCAACTAATTTCTTAGTTCTGAGATCTTAAGTTACCTTTCATAAATAACAATTCCTTACATATTTAAGAAGAGAACTTGCATTAAGAGCATCTATAAAGATCAATATTTTATATTTTATTCCTAGCAATCCCAACCATTAGGTATTTCATTTCACACAAGATCTAGAAAATATTTTCCAATTGAATTCCAAATCAAAATCATTTTATGAGTGATAAACATGTAAAAAAACCATTAAGAGCAAAAATGAACATTAATGGTAAAAGAAAATAACTCACATATATAAAAAATCAAAAGTTACATTAAAGTTTAGTAGATTACATCCAACCCAAAGAAAATATATTAACCACTTATTTTCACGAGAGCTTATTCACAAAAGATGAGAAGACGTTAAACCCCCAAGTTGAGATCTCTATTCTTCCGTCCTCAAAATATCATAAATCCTTCTGGATCTTCAACAATGAAGTACCCAATGGAAGAGAGAGAGTTGCTCCCTTCTTTGGTTCATCCCATTGTGCCCTCAAATAAATTATCTTTCTCCTATTTATATCACTTGATTTTTAGAACAGAAAAATGAATCTCAAACAATTTCGCTTAACCCAATTTCTCCACTTGAGCGAAATTGAGACAAAGAGCTTTCCAAGGTTTGAATAGAATTCGCTCAATTGAATTTTCTCGCTTGAGTATATTTGAGTGAATTCAATCATCTTCTCTTTTCTTCATTGACCTACAAAATAACACAAATTTCATTTAAGAGCATTCAAAAATTGAATGGTTGGATTTCAATTAAGCTAAACTAATATATAAGATTTTTAGCACCAAAGAGGATAAAACAAAATAAATTAAAAGTGAAAAAGTGTCATAATTCTAATAAAAGACATTTAAAATCAAGTAAAACTAGCCTCTAACATTAATATTTGAATAATTTTATTAAAATAGAAAATAGAATTTTAATGATAAAAGATTTACTAATAAGTTAATAATAAATATAATTAATAAAATTAAATATTCTAATGTGATTATTGATTTATAATTAGGATAAATAAAATTAATTAAGTTTTATTTATTAATTAATATTAGAAAGAATAACTAGTTAGAAAGTAATTAATTGATTAATTAAGTAATTTAATTATCTATTAAAGGGTCAGTAAGAAAAAAATTAATTAAATTGTGAGTATAAATGTTAATTAATTAATAAGAGATTAATTAAATCAACTACTAAATAGGAGAAATAGATAATTAAAATAAAAATATATATAGTAAACTAGGCGATGAAAACTACATAAAATTATAAATTTTATACTGATAAAAATGATACGAAAAACATTTGTGATTAATTATGGATAACATGATGACATGTCTAAAAGTTTTTAGGATCTTTGAATTCATATGTTTTTCATATCTATTTGAGGTCATTTACTATTTTTAAGTTAACTTTCTTGTAAGGATGTTTGATGTGTCTCTAACCTTAAAAAAATTCTAAAAAAATACTTTGAAAAACTAGAAAAATAGTAACGATCCTTAAGTCATGTGGATTGTCTTTGAAATTTGTTGTATTTAATTGTAAGGTTTTTTTTATTTTTAACATTAATCTTGATAAATTTCTTGAAATTTGTCATGAAGTTAAAATAAATGTTAGAAAATAGTTTCGGTAAACATTATAACTTAAAAATTTTATGTGAGTTTATGATGGTCTTTATATTTAATGGTAATTTATTTTGAATTTTTAGAACCTATTATAAAAATGAACAGTGCAGTGTTCTATTTTGGATAAGTAACTAAGCAAAAAACTAAAATGATGATAAAAAAAATTATTTGGACTTGAAAAAAATCATAGGATATCTTGATAATGTAGAATGATCTCAATAAAAATATAGGATCATTGAACTTGAGTAAGTATTTTAATATTTTTGAAAACTTAGAAAATAATGAATAGGGAATAAGTGAAAATAATTAGGAAACCATAGCAAATGTTAGAAATAAATTATGAGATATTTTTATTGTGAATAATATGTAATGAAAAGCTAGATTGTTTAGTTTCATGATCAATTGATATGATTTGTTATTTTTTATACTTAATGGGTTTTTAATGTTATGTATATGTATATATTTAATGATTAAATGATATATTAATTATTATTTATTATGATTTGACTAATGGATAATTGTGATAATCAAAATTTATTAGGGAGACCTTAATCTTAATTTATATTATAATGAGATGATTTAATTTTTGGCTTCGACTTTAACTTTTGAATTTCTTTATTTTTGGACCTTGGAGACTTTGAGGAAAAATATTCGAACAATGTGTGTTTTGTACTCGGATATGATGTGTGCGAAGTTTAATGATTTTGGGTCATTGCATAAATGAAGTCCCAAAAAGGAAGAGCATTTAATAAAATGGGAGTTAACAAGAAAACATATAATGCGTGTGCAATAGATGCATAAGAGTACAACTTGGATGAAATTCATAAAATTGATAGTAATGAAAAAATTCATAAAATTTTTGAAAATGATAACTTACAAATGATTTTCATAATGGAATAACAGAAATTGATGTAGATTGTGATGTTTTAAATTATTAAATTTGTGAGGATGTACGAAAGAATAATAATCTTGTTTTAATGGGTTGTACGTAAGTAATGAAAATAATGATACTCAAAATAAAATGAAATGAAATATAATAAAAATATAATAACTCTTAGGATAAGGTGGCATTTGGGTGAGTGAGATTCATTGTGACGCTTCAGAATGTGTCATTGACGATAGGATTATCATTATAATTGATGTCAAATTGTAAACCATCGATGGTGAAAATGAGATATATCCTTTATTGTATGTTAACAAGTATACGTGTGTGAATGATTGTCGTTGTATACCAAAAGCATAAAATGTCATGTGAACTCTTATTTAATAATACTAAATAAGGATTTTGAGTTAAGGAGATAGTCTTTGAAGCTTGTTGAGATGATAGGATAGATTGATACTTGATGAATTATTTAATCACAAGTTGACAAACCTTGGGGATGTGGCACAAGTTACAAGAAGTTTCACATAAAGCCGACTTGGCAATCTTGATCAAAGCGAGATAATTTTGATTAGTGGATAACTCTACATGAGTACCAAGGTGAAGACAAACTCCCAATAAGTCATTCAATTTAACGTAAAGTAAGACCATTAAGTTTTTGAGATTCTCATGGTAGTGAATTTTTGAGTTAAAGTATGAGCTAACCAATTAAATTGAAACGTGTAGGATTTGAAATAAAATATGTAAGATAAATATGTTTGTGTTTGTGATCTAATTATTTGTGCAAGATAGACTCAACCATATATTTTATTATTTTTATATGATGACTAGTATTTTGATACGATAGTTAACAATGGAATGAAATGACTACTACAAGCGTTAATGATGTGAACGAAATGGTTCAAGAAAATAGAGATTCTATAAGGAGACTTTACGAGTTTGATAAGAATATGAAAGTTAGATTTCATCAAGTCACTGTTTTGAGTTTTAATATTTTATTTAGAATAAGGTAAATTGTGTCTTTATTTTGTATCGTATTATTCTATTAAAAGGTAACTAGAACACATTACATTTTGAATGTTAAGAATATTAATGTGTATATGTGTGGGTAAATTATAATGGTTTAAAGATGCAAATAAGGATGATTAGGTGAATATTTATTATGTTTCAATGATATTATTGAAAAATAAATATTTTATTTAATTTATTTCTTTACGAGCTATATTTCTTAATATTTGTTTCTAGATATAATTATTATAAACATACAAATGAAATTCTTTCATAGTGTAGAAATTACCAATTTCTGATGTGTTCTTATGATACGTGATATTATTAAAATTGATTATATTATTAAATATTTTTAAACTAATGATGAGTTAACGAGGATAAACAATATTTTGAAAATTTTCAAGTTATGTGATTTTATATAAAAGGTAAAAATGTGAGAATAAATTATTTATATAATTAATGATTAATTTCAATTGTCAAATTTTAAATTATTCCATAAATTTTTAAAATAGTAAGAAAATTTATTATATTAATTAAGGATGTTACAATAGCAAGATTGGTGCAAAAGTCAATCTTTTATTCAATTCTTAAAAACTACTTTCATAAGCCTTGTTCAGGATTCTTGGAAAAAATAGTGTATAACCAAGTGGGAGACCATGTGAAAGGAATTGCAATTAAGTATTGATGTCGAGAAGTTGGTTTTGGAGGATTAAAAGTAGAGGTACGAGGGTTATAAGGATGATGTATAGCTAGGAAAGAAGTCATATGGAAGGAGTGGTACTTGAGCACTGTGGTTAGGTTGTTAGGGTGTAGTAACGAATCTAGAAATTTATTTTAGTGAAGGTAAGATAATTATTTATAATACTTTTTATAGAAAATAAAATTATTATACTTTTACAAGATAGATAATTTCACATGTCCCAATCTCCCTATCTCTCATTATTTGGGACAATTATTTAAAAAAAAAAAAATTGGTATGTTCTATGGCATTATATGTCTAGTGTTAGAAAGATAGTGATGCATAAAATTTGCATTTAAAAACAAGCTTACCTTACACATTAGTAACAATAAACTTACTACTAGCTTGAATATCATATTTTAAAGACTAGTAGTGATTTTCAAATAATTGAATTAGCATAAGTCAATTTATCAAAATTTGAAAAATTTTCATTAAACAAATTGTTTATAAACACTAGTTTTTGAAGCAAGAGTCACTTTACTATGCATACACTTATATTAGGAAAAAGGAGTGTGCTCTTTTTCCAAAGCAAAAGTCTTATATTGAAGTACGGTCATGTATAAACTTAAGTAAGGTTGTGCTTCATACTTTAAAGCATAACTCTTTTTTTTATCCTTTTCACGTTCTGTCCTGCCAACACCAAAAATGACATTTTCAGGAGAATCAAGCAATTTAAGTGCAAAATTTTGACAAATGATGAAATAAACCCCAAATAATTATACCAAAATAAAAGTTTATCAAATAGTAAAAATTAAAAAGGATAATATGATAATATTAGTACCAAATTATTCTTTCTTTTTTTGTTTTTGTTTTTTATAGTAATTTACATTCAATTAAAATAATTGTCTTAAAGTGACAACAATTATTTTTTATGGAGAAAATTTTTAAAAAAATGTTAAAGTAAAAAGAAATTATATTTTGGGGACAATTGTCTTTGTAACTTACAATGTGTATTTGTCTTTATTATAGAATGAGTTCCAAAAGAAAGAGCAAGAATAACTTGAGGTTCTTTCAATGATTCTCATTCACATCTCTTTTTTCCTTAATTGATTAAACAATTGTGCTCTTTTAATTTTTTATTAATTATTTTACAAATTTATTAACATAGTACTAACAAATGACATGATAAATGATGTAATGTTGATAACTAACATAATGATGTTAATATAATAGTTGACACAAATGTTATCGTGATTTATAAAAATAAAAATAAAATATTTTATAATATGTTAGAAAACAAAAATAAAAAGTATAAACATTTTAATATTTAAAAAAATCAAATTTTAAAATAAAATAACCAAATAAAAATATTTATTATTAATTTATAATTATATTTTAAATCTCATCTATCATGGTAAATGAATAATTTGTCTTCCTAACAATTTTCAACTCAAATTCAGTCTCCTAACTTTTTTTAACTTATTACAATTTGAATATATTTTTTCTTCTAAAACCTGCAAATTCTCCCAAATCTAGATTGTCGAACCAAAATATTTTATATTTTCTTCTTTCTAAAATTCATAACCAAAATATTTATTTCATCTAAATTATTGATATTAATTTTTTCTTATCTTTAAAACTCTAATCTCATATACTACAACATCATTTAAATTTCATAAAAAAATTAAACGTTTTAATCTTTTAAATTGTTGTCTATCTCAACTCAATCCTAAATAATTAATCTTCAATTATTAATCATAATAAATGAATTAAAATACAATTAACTCAATTATTCGAAAACCAACAAGATTGGGTTTTACGCCATTCCATTAATAAGCATAATAAATAGATAGGACCATCCTATCTATCATTGGTATTTTGTTATTTAGAGTACTAATTGCATTATTTAAAATGGGTCAAGAAGATGATTGGATTTGGCGTAGTTATGTATTGCTAAGCTTCCAAATTCAAGCTGTGTCACCCACTTGCAACGCACTGACCATTTATGTTAGAACTGGTTTGGTAGTTAAAGATAAAACCATTTTGTTATACTTTATCCAATGTTTATTCTACATTTCATAATAAAAAAATAATATTATGTAATATCATCTTATATTTGTTATGAATTCAAAAATAATAAGATAAAATATATATAATATTTAAATGATCAATTATTTTTTTATACAAAATTATATATATATAATAAATTTAAAAATAAAATATATTTTAAATTTTTTAAAATTAGACATTTTCATATTATATTTTTTAAAAAAAAAATATTATTTTAGTCATTTTAATTTTAAAATGTAATATTTTTTAATCTTAAGTGCTATATATAATAATTTTTTCTGTGTATGAAACTACTGTTTAAAAAATATTAAGAACCAAAAGTAATATATTTTAAATTTAAATGATGAAAAAAATTTAATTATAATAATTAAAATAATATAAAAAATTTTAGAAAAATTTAGTTTAAACGTTAATAAATTAAGAGAGACACAAAATATATTTTAACCTAAATTTAATTTTTACTTTTTAATTTTTTAAATTATAAAAATTATAATTTAATTTTTTTAAAAATTATGTAATTATTTTTTAATTTTAAAAATATATATAAATAAAAGTTTTATCATTTAAAATATTAGCTAAGATGATCATCACACGGATTTTTATAATATAGAGTTCAAGCTCTTCCTTTGGCTTCCAAATGACAGTTCTTTAATTTTGTTTTGAATTTTTAATATACTTTTAATCAATATATATATACCAAAATTTGATTTGTTTTTAAATTAATTTTATAATTTTTTTAAAAAATGAAACAGCCTATATCATTATTTATAGAGGAGTGTTAGATAGATAAATAAAACAATAGAGAATATCACTTAATAATAATTATCGTGACATCTTTAAATATATATATAGTGTAAAAATTATTTTTAGAAAATTATTTTTTTAAATCAAAATCAACAAAAATTTTGTTCAAAATATTAGAATTAAAATTCACAATATTTACATATATTAAAAATATATTTAATTCTCTTTCTAATAATTTCTTTAATTTTTTGCATTGAATGATGCAAACTCTCAATTCAAAGAAAGGAAAAGAAATTCATTAAGATGGATTTAATGGTTAGAAATAAAAAAGATGTAGGAAGATTTAAGTTCAATTTTTATTATCATATTTATAAATAAAAAAAATAAGGAAAAGAAGACAAGTCTAAAACTTAATTGGAAGATAATGTTCTATTATATATTCTCGAGCGAACAAAGGAAGGGAAAAAAGTTTACTAAAAGATTCAGATTCTTAAGTTTTGTTTAACCAATTTTTATCATATAGGTATTGTAGAATATATATTCTTAAAAATAAGTTTAATTTTGCATTATAAACTAATTAAAAATTATTTTAAATATAATTTTTAATTTTTGTAATATAAAAATTAACAAATTTTAATTCATAACAATATATTGTTAAGAGTAAATATTAGTGAAGGATTAGTAAAGGATATGAGAATACTAGTGAAAGATTTATAAAAATATATTTGTTTAACACTTTTAAAGTCATTAATCTTGGAATATTATTTCTCTAACAGAGTACACAATAAGAAGTTTTTAGTTCTTAAGTTTAGCATACATCTAGTCTTTTAGTTTTCTGTCGAATTTTTCTTATGAATGAGAATACTATTTTCATTCACAAAAAGTCTAATAGTTTCACAACATCCATCATGTCTATGTGACATGATTCTACATTGGTTATCATTTTGTTCTACTAGTAGTTGTAGTTGACATTTTTCAACATGAGAGACTTATTGGGCATATTCTTCATCTTTAGGATCTTTTGTCCCTTGCACTTTTAGATGTCTAATCCCTAGAGGCCAAGTTTTGATACCATTTGAAGGGTTAGAAAATACACTAAAAAGGAGGTTGAATAATGTGTGTGATTTTCTTAGTTTTTTCACAAATCCTTTAAAAAAAATGTTTAACACAAATGAAAAACATTTTGCAAATAAATGTATAAAACAGTGAAGGATAAACTTAACATAAAAAACATTTTATACTAATTCGTTATAACTCTTGAGTTACGTTTAGTTCTTCCTCAACACAAGAGATTTCACTAACAATTTTTTTTTCAACTCGAGTAATGAATTTGGACTCCTAACTATACAGGTATTTTCTAAGTTTCTTTTAGATTTCCAACCCAACTATTCTTTAATGTCACTTTTAACTATCATTTAATTAAGTAATCTAGAGTGTTCTTTTACATTAAGTCACTTCTATCTTTTTCATATCTATATAAGATATGAATAACTCATAACATGAAGATATGGAAGTTCTAGTGCAAAATACAATTTAATAGAGTTAAGGATATGAAATAATTACAATTAATATCTCAATAAGTGATATACAAGTTTAGACATATGAGAACTTAGTGTTAAGTTTGTAAAGACTTGTGTGAGTTTGTCACTCTTCTAACTCTTCATACATTGGTATTATATAGCATCGAGAAGAGATGTTCATTGTAACACAACATCCTTTTTTTTCTTCTTGTTCTAATATGTATTAAATGCATGACTTTATGTTACGTATTTGTTACGTAGATGTTCAACTTATGTTAGAGGAGAAAGAAAACCTATCTTCTATCTTTTCCTTTATTTTGTTTTCTAAACTTTGATAAATCAACTACTCTTTTGAACATTTTTACTTTAGTTTTCTCTTTGATAACAAACTTTAGATCTCAATGGTCCTTTGATATGAAAATCTACTTATTTTTATCATGTTTGTTGTTTTTATTAAATGTTCATTTGAATTTGAACTTTAGAGAGCATATTTGATAGAAATATAGAAAAATTGTTGTATCATCTATCATAGGCATTCAAAGTATATAATACTGATTATACTTAATAACAATGTAAGTAGAAAATAAGTTTGAAGATTTTTAAGGATGATTGTTGATTTTGAATGTATTTTCAAATCATACATTTGGAGTGTATAGTTTTCGTGAAAGCTTTGTTGGATATATATGTATTGAAAATATTGTTTAGATGTCTTCAACATTTTAGCACTTAGGATGCTTGGCTTATTTCATATTTAAACCATGCGTCTCAGTTTAGAGGTACTATATTTTCATAACTTAGACATTCTTGTTATCATACTCATCAAATCATTAACATTTATCAAATTATATTAATTATTTATTATCATCAAAATCATAAATTTTTTAGGAGTTGGACGTTCATTCACATCTTTGGTTATAACACATTAATTTTAAATTTTGATTATGCCTTGATTGAATCCATGAATGTATTAGCTAATGCCTTACCCAACTTTTGAGATCTAAGAGATCTTAAAGTAAATATCATAAGGTAAAGAGGGCTATGATATCATGGAGAAATAGGAAATATCAAAAGTAGAATCAAAATTCTAAAGAAAAAGTTAGATAAACTCTATCAAACTTTTAGTACTTTCGTTTCCTTCACTCTCCTCAATTAGGAAAACATATTTAGGAAATGATCAACTATGTTATAACTTTTAACATAAAAATACTTCTCTTTGAATATTGAACCATAAAGTTATAACAATTCCAAAGTCAAGATAAAAAGACATGAGACTCAAAATTTATGATTCCCAAAAATCATGATTCCTAAGCATGAAAAAACTTTCCTTATACTAAACATCTCCTAAGGTCTACATACCACCAAAACATGGGTCAAGATCCTCTCCATTTTTTTCCTTCTCCATTTCTCTTATTATTGAAGTTTTGGGAAAATAAATAAAACGAACATAATACATATTTAATGGCAAGTATCATTTTTAAAAAAAATATAGAAATAAAAGAAATGAAGATGATATTTCCTGCCAAAATATAAGTTTTTAGTTTAGTAGCATTTTTTCATCTTTGATAACTTACAAGTTTAAAAAAGAATGTCCTATTATATATTTTTTTTATTTAAGATAATCAATATGATACTAAAGTAGGTGCTTATGGTTCTATATTGTACACATGATTCAAAATGTAAGAAAATGGTAATCCATAAAGCAGGAAAATGAAAATGAGGATTGTAAAAAAAATTGAAATTAAATATTATATATAATTATATGCTTAGAATTACACCTTTTTATATAGCATGAAGAATAACTTATACTTCATTTCATGGGTAATGTATTCAAACTTAACTCTTATAATTAGATATAGTTCATAGTTGAAATTAATTAATTTAGTATTTTCAGTTATATATATTTTTTATTTTATGTGTTAATGCACAATTAAAAAGGACTTTTGAAATATACCCTTTGTTTAGTACTATTCCAAGAAATATGGTATTCTCATATCTTTAATAACGTTAGTTATATATTTGGTGTTTTTTCTATTCTAAGGAAAATACGATTACCTTTAAAAATTTCAACACTCAAATTAATATTTGTTAGATCGAGTTGATAAGTGATTTCAAAAGAAAATTAAAGTGTGAACGCACCTTAAGCTCTCCTATTTTCCTCTCATTTACTGGTCTTATCCACACTCAAATTGATGTATGAGATATTTCTAGATTAGTCTTTGATGTTTTGTGCCTACATTAGCTTCGGTACATCATTGGTATATTTATTTTTTACTCTCTTGGGCCATTGGGTTTGTATCATTTTAGTTGTTTTCTTATTTAAATATTAGTCATAACACCTTCAAATCCAATATTTATTAAATATTGAATACTAAAAATTAAAAAGAAATGTAGTTTATGCATTGACGGTCTCAAAAATTTTGTCTATATTATAAAATCCCAAATTACATTTATGAAAAATTTGTTAATTTTATAATGATTATTTTAAAAATTATATTATCATAATTTTTTATTAATTGATAATATAAAAACTTTTTATATTATAAATGTATAAAAATTAATCTCAAAATTAAATTAGTTACTTAGCTTTTCATAAACCTCGTATAAGATACTTAGTATGTGTGTTATCCATAATTGATTATTCATAAAAGATTGTAATAATAGAAGCATTTAGGTAACTTAATTTCCTTTAATGAATATTCAAGTTGACTCAATTTTACGTCAAGTCACAATATTACTTATGAATGTCAAGAGTTATGGACAAAAAATGCTAAGTACGAATTTGGTTAAGGATCGAACATCATTTTTATGTTGATATAAAAAATTCCCAATACTTATTTTACATATGTTAGCGCATCACATTGAATAGAACTTATGTTAATGGAGCGATTATTTTACTTTCGAGAGGGGAAAACATTATAACAAATTAATGTTTTAAATCTGAACATATCGAATTCACGTTGGCATTAATTCGGCATACAAAAAATTATGAGAGTATTTAACATTGGTTCACGTCTAAAATTCAATTTAAAAAAGTGAAAGTTAAACATCAATTTTGTTATGCTAGTATCAAATGTGTCCAATGAATATTATACTAATAATAATATTCATACGCCTTTTTTTATTTTGAAAGTTTTCATACACCTTTTTTTTATTTTGAAAATTTTCATACACCTATACAAGACACTCACTTCATTTTATTCTTTTTAGTTTTTTATTGCAATACATCATTTATTATATATTTTTTCATTCCTTTTTCAACTCTTGTATTCTAAAATTGGAATTTACTTTTATTATTTTTTATTATAATACATTTGACACATTTGACAAATATGAATGAAAACAAAGAATATTGAGATAGATTTATTTTTTAAATAAATTTATTTAATTCAACTTAAATTGATGAATGTTTTTGTAAGATTATATGTATCTTTTCTTAAAAATAACTTAAGTCAAGTATAATAAATATAGGTGATAATTTTTTCGAGTATTTAATATAATTATATATCTAAAATTTGAATTTGAGATTTTTTTTAAGTTAAAACAATTTTATCTCAATTGATAAATGTTTAAATAAATTTTAAACACTAAATCTCAAATATATAAATAAAATATTTTTAATTTAACAAGAGACTACACAATGTAATAAGTAAAAATTAAAAAAAAAACTAGTTATTTATGGCTTCACTTGAAGAAAATACAATTAATTAAGTAATTTTAAAGATTTTTATAAATTTTTAATTGCTCTGTTGAATATATATTTATTTATTTTAATTCAAAAATTCAAGATAGTTGTGACTAATAACAAATGATTAATCTTTCGAAATATTGAAATTTGTTTAAGAAATTATCTTTCATAATAAATATTTTTTTATATACATAAACATATAGGTTGAATCTTTCATAATTAAGCAAATAAGGAGTGTTAACTACAAATTTTTCATTTGTTAAAATTTATTAAAAAAAGTAAAATTAAACAAAAAGATATAAAAATTATTTAAATTTATGATTTTTAATAAAATTTAATAAATAATAGAAAATATATTCATAAGAATGTGTTAAGGAACATATTATTAGCATTTATCTTCAAATCATTAGATGTTTTAAGATTCGATTAGTTTAATTTAATTTAAGATTACTTTTCATATTACATATTAGAAGATACACAATTTTCAAGTCATAAATATTTTATGAATGAAGTGACTTGTGAATAAAATAATCTTGTAACATGTCAAAAATAACAATATGTACATGAGGAGTTATAATTTTATAATCTAAGTAATTTTTCCTATTTTCACAACCAAATTGGACCAAATTCAGTAATAAAAATAAAGAAAGAGAAAATTGCGGGTGGGTAAAAAGTGGAAGAGGTAGAGTAAGATGTAAAAAGTGTGGTTTCCTCTGCCAAACACAAAATGTAAAGTGTTATTTTGAAGAGTTAAAGCCTTATTTCTAGCTAGCTAATTATGCTCTGGATTTCATTAAAGTTCCATTTAATTTTTACTTTTAGTTAAAAAAAAAAAAAAAGAAAGAAAGAAAGAAAGAAAGAAAGAAGAAGCTACCTTCCCATTGCGCATGCTGAAAAGGGGAGAAACAAAGAGGTAAAATTAAATGATAGAAATATGTACATAGCGTGTGAGCTATGCAAGGTTTAGTTTGACCCCAACCTACAATATCAAGTCAATCATTGCGTGACACATGCAAGGAATGTTGCACGTAGTTAACAGTGTTATAATTTTATTATTTATACATGTTTTTATAATATTACTTTTTTAATCTCTTTTTATTCTATTACTTATTTTACTTTAAGTCTAATTTTGATATATTATTAATATAAAAAAAATAAACTGTCAATCAATTGAAATTTATTTTAAATATATTCTCTACAATAATAATTATATTACAAAAATTAATAATCTTATCAT
>JAMLFT010007063.1:0-15282 GCA_026544285.1 Pachyrhizus erosus
AAATATATGTGTGTCTCATAATATATTGTTTCTTTTCTTTTTAAGCGATGCCAAACAATGAAAGAAAAGAAAGATTGTTTTTTTGTTTTTTTTTCTCTTTTATTTCATTCATTTTTATGTCTTTCAAACATATTGTTGGACTTGATTTGTTTTAGGAAAAAATAAATAAAAATAATATAAATGAAATGAATATAATATGATTTGGTAAAATATATATATAATATTACATAAATACTTTTAATAAAGAAAATACAAAAATTAATGTATTTTTGTGATTTTAATGTTTTGTGCTTGTTTTCTTTAATCTTTCAATCAAATTGACCAAAAACAACAAGTCAAAAATCTTATACTGCTTTAATGTCATGTTAGAAAAATAAAATTATTTTAAAATAAATATTATTTTTATTTTTTAATATAATATTAATTATTTTTTATATTTATACTCCTAATAATAATATTATTATCATTAACAACAATGTATAACAAAAATTATAAATGAATTAATTATGATAAAGTTAATCTTGTAAATTTTTATTATTTTTCATCTATTTATTAATTAATATGGTCTGATATGATTAGTAAATAACTTTATTTTTTAATAATATAATTAGGAATTCGATTTTTTTATTCATATTTATAAAAAAAATATATGTTGAAAGAAGACAATCTTTTAAATAGATATAAGTATCTTAATAAATTGTTTAAAAAACTTAATTCAAGTGAAAAACAAAATTAAAAGAATACTTATTTTTAAAATAGATAAAGTATTTCACATTATTTCTCAACCTCTTCTTTCTTATCTAATACATTTCAATAAAATAAAAGATTAAAAGTTTGTTTGATTTCCATTTCATTTTTTATTTGAAAATTGTTTTCTAAAATAACTCTTCTTCACTTATCAATCAATTTATCATATAAAATTCTATTAAATTTTAAAACTACCATAAAAAAGTGTTTTAAAAACTAAAAAACAGAAATAACTAAAAAATGTTTCTCTTTTCACTTCTCAATGACTAGTATATGTGTTACAACATCTACTAGATTTGAGTTAAGTTGATCGTGTATTTCTTCCTTTGTGAAACTTTGTTTTCTAACTAACATATATAGAGACTGGTTAACATTTATTCTAATGAAAATTACATCGCTTTTTTTTTAAGGTTTAGTTCAGTTGCATTAAAAAAATTTATTATATTGAAAGTTACATTTATTATTTTTTAAAGAAAATATTATGGATATTGAAATGATTTTTAACAGAGACAGAAAATAAGGGAAAACAGAAAAGTGTGAGTATAAAATTGATTTGATGTAATAAAATTGAGTAACAAAATTATAAATATTAATGGAATAATTTACAAAAACAAAATGTCTATATGACATTTCTTTATTTTTTTAAAGATAAGTCAGTGTAATTTCAATTATCTTTTTTTAAATGAGAAGATGAATATAATAATAATAATAAAATTTAAAAAACGAACATAACATTTAAAATAAATACTGAATGACGAGGTGAAAAAGAGTCAATATATGTAATTTGCTCTTTAGTACTCTCTTTATTTGATGGTAATAATAGTAAAAAACAAAAATATTTTTTGGTAAGAATAGACAAACAGCTTCAATGCACGCCTATGATAAATTTACTGAAACATTATTCCTCGAAGTCTGCATCTGACGTGAATCTCATCAAGGTCGATGAATACAGTATCATACTGGAACCCATTCCAATTATATGGCTCTCATCTCACCGTTTATTCAAATCCTAAGGTGGATATTGCCATTGAAATTCCCCGTGGGACCCACCTATTCAGGTTCAAATTTGTGCTGAAACGCATGCTAATGCATTCTCGGGATTGCCAAATCAAAATCAGAGTAAGGTCAAATCAGTAATCGCAACAACTAATTTTAAGTTGTCTTCTAAATGTTTTACTGTACTCTTACTATTCTTATTTTTAACTACTCCTTTTTTTTTTATTATTATTATTAATTATTTAATTCATTTAATTTAATCCTTTTATTAATAAAAAGTTTAATTTAGCTTTTTAATTTTCAAAATCACGTCAGATCTTTCTATCTAATTGACTGTAACGACGGTAACAAAATTGAACACACATCACTTTCACAAGTAGTTACTACGTGATTACACATTAACGTGATTTTAAAAATTAAAGAAGGAAAGTCAGTTTTTTATTAATAAAAAATTGAATCAATTAAATAAATAGAAAGATAAAGAGAATAATTTAACCTATTACCAAATACTTACTAGATCATGTATATAAAAGTTTAATTAACAAATTCATTTAAACTAATGAAAATAATTAAATTAATTAATTTTAATTGCTAATATCATTGATTTAAACTTTATTTTATAAATATTTTTAAAATTAAATAATTTAAATAATACTTATAATTTTTATTTATATTATTTATTATAAAAAATATTATTTAAATTAAATAAAAATTATTATAAATAATAAAAATATTTTTAAATATTTAACATAATTATATAGTTAAAATTCAAATATAAAATTACTTATTAATTTGAAACAACCACATATTAATTGATTCATGCTATATTTAACATATTACATATAATTTAACATTCTTTTCAATCAGTTAGTACATATAATATTATTAATAAATCAACGAATTATTTATTTGTATTAAAAATAAGTAATTATCTCATTTATAATTTCATAAATTAAAAATATAAAAATTTATACATCTAAAAATGAGTTTATACTTTTTATAATTAAAAAAATATGTTGTGATTTATATTTTTTATAAACGAGTAAAGAAAAAATTAAGAAATATCAAATAACTTTTTGTTGTTTAAAAATTTTAAATATTTATTTTTATTTGATATCTTTTATAAAATAATAAAAGTATCTACGTCAAGTTATTTTTTTTTTTCAAATTCCTTGTTCCACTGGGACTTAAATTTTAAATATACTATCCTTGTTGTTATCTGTAATAATCTTTTAAAAAGGTTGTGGTTGTCTTTCTTATTACAGTATATTTTATTTATTTTAAATTATTTATGACATTGACTTTTTATAAAAATGACCTAAAATAAAAAAATGTAATTGAATTAAAAAATATATTTATAATTATAAAAAAATAGATAAATACGGATACAATACTAATGCATTGAATAAAATCACCTAATTTTATTAATTAAGAGTAGTGTAAAATGGTAAAAAGAAAAATTAAAAAATCCGTAGACCGCCGCGTCACTAAGGTTCAAAGTTCAAATGTTGACAGGCTGGCATGAAGCCAGCCAATGAAAATAGTCCACGTGGAACTTCAGGATGTTGACACATCCTTAGCCACAGCTGTCCCCCCTCACCAGGTATATAAATAACCCTTTCCATCGTACTCGTGTCTATCGTCAAACTTGAAACACTCTCCTCTTCTTTAGCTTTCACTCTCTCTCCATCGATCTAATCCACAACATTATGGCCCCTAATTACAACATTGCCATCGCCTTCTCTTCGGTGCTGACGCTTCTCCTACTTCCCTTACTTACCGTAGGGGAGCTCGTACAGGAGCAGCCCCTTGTTCTCAAGTATCACAACGGCCAGCTCCTTAAGGGACGCATCACCGTTAATCTCATCTGGTACGGAACCTTCACCCCGATCCAACGCTCCATAATCGTCGACTTCATAAATTCCTTAAGCAGCGCGCCAAACGCGCCGCTTCCCTCGACCGCCACGTGGTGGAAAACCACGGAGAAGTACAAGGGGGGATCCTCTGCGCTCGTCATAGGGAAGCAGTTTCTACACCCGGCTTACACGCTCGGGAAGAATCTCAAGGGAAGGGACCTACTCGCACTCGCCTCAAAGTTCAATGAACTCAACTCAATAACCATCGTCTTAACTGCCAAAGATGTCGCCGTTGAGGGTTTCTGCATGAGCCGCTGTGGGACCCACGGCTCTACACGGAATGTTAAAAATAATGCCCGAACCGCTTACATATGGGTCGGAAATTCCGAAACGCAGTGCCCCGGGCAATGCGCGTGGCCATTCCACCAACCGATTTACGGACCCCAGACCCCGCCGTTAGTCGCGCCTAACGGCGACGTTGGCGTTGACGGAATGGTTATTAACTTAGCCACTCTTCTCGCCGGCACCGTTACGAACCCCTTCAACAACGGTTACTTCCAGGGTCCCCCGACGGCCCCGTTAGAGGCCGTTTCGGCTTGCACGGGTGTTTTTGGGAGCGGGTCGTACCCGGGATATCCGGGCCGGGTCCTTGTGGATAAGACAACCGGGGCGAGCTACAATGCGCATGGTGCGAACGGGAGAAGGTACCTCGTGCCAGCGATGTGGGACCCGCAGACTTCAACATGCAAGACCCTCGTCTGAGAGTGCCACGTGGCGTAGCTTTGTGTTCGGGTTGTAGATATTGGTCGTTGGGAACGGAAGCAGGGGATGATGGATAATGGAGGTGGTGGATTCGGAGCGTGTTTCTAAATTCTAAGTCTGTTTTTGTCGTTTAGTGTGACGTGTAAATTCTGTTGCTAAAGACTATAGAAGAACTGGAATGTTATATAAATAATAAATTATGAAAAACGAGGAATAAGATTAAAAAAAAGGTATATCATTAATGTTATATATTTTATACTAAGTGTGAAGTTAGGTTTATAATTATAATAACTTTGTTTTTGTGTAATTTTAAGAGAAAGAAATGAGAGTGGGTCAAGCTTTGTATGAATTATTGTTGTTAGTATTATGTTTGGGTAAAGTAAGGTGGTTGTGGAATGAAGCGGTTTTAGAATAGGGTTGGTCTTTTTGTTTGTTTATGGTAAATGAGGATAAAGGAGGTGGTTTTTTTTTTTTTTTTTGTGGTGTTGGGAGGCTGGGAGACCATTATGGCGAGGCGAGGTATCGGTAATGATGATTTTGGCGAGGTGAAGTGAATCTTGCTAGCTAGGCGTAAGTAAAAAGGCTACAGGGTTGTCATTGTTTGGATGGTTTTGGTGGGTCCTTTCTCTATGCAATTATATTTCTGATAAGCTTTGGTTTGTACACTTGTGAATAAGATTGGGGTGAGGTAGCTTTTGCTATTTTTTTCTTACAAAATAGGTGAAAGATTGCTAGTCTTTATTTGAAATAAGTAGAAAGGGGATAATGGCAAGGCCTTGAGCACAACACTGATGGGTGGAGTTACGTGCTATGTCTCTTTCTGTTTCCCATCCATGCCAAGCAATTTCTTATTCAATAAAACTCAGAAAATTTTAAATAAGGAGTAATGGGTGAGTATATTCATATTAGAAAATTAAATAATTATTTATTTTAAAATTTATAATATGGAAATTGGGCGTTTTTGCTTTATATAGATCAGTGGTTTATTTGATTTTACCCTCTCTGGCATCTGTCCCAAAATTATTACCATATCTTAGACCGGTCTATGCCTCTAGATTTCGTATTTTGCTGTGTAAGTTCTTTCACATTTTTTAATGTTTTCGTGAGAAAGTTGGCCAAGTTGGTTTTATACATTGTGAAGGAAATTAATTGAATGAATAGCTATAATAAGCATTGTATATCTGATGCACTCTCTTTGTTAGTTGACTGTCTTTTAAGGCACATATCACAGGCTGACGTGTAAAGTGTAAACCAAGTAATTTCTTAATTTATATTTAGATGTTTTTATTATAGAATTAAGTTAAGAGTAGAATTTAATATAACTTTTTTTATCTAATATAAAATTACTCAAATTTATTTTAATTTATTATTAATTTTGAATTTTTTTAACATAAAATTAAACATGTGAAATTTTTTTCATAATCAATTTCAAACTCAAAATCAATTTTTTTAACATGAAATCACATGCACACTTAGTTAGAGGGTCAGCGTATTATGTCACTCCATAGAAATTGCTTTGACATGGACCTTACTCATGCTTAACCTCTTAGCCAATATTAAGAAGCATTAAGCCTGAGACCCTAACCACTTCTTACACATTTTTATTAGTAAGAAATACCATATCCAATCGTCTTAGTAGAAAACTACATTATTGTCTTATAACAAAATTGATTAACAAGAAATATCGTTCGCTTTTATCATAGAATAAGTGTGTGTTTGGATTTGCTTACAATTCTATCAAAATTAATTTCAAAATCAAGTTAAAGAGCAAAAAGAACAAATAGTTGTTTCAATTTTTTTAATTTTTTACCATAATTTTAGGGATCGGAATTGATTCTAGAAATCATAAAAAAATACTATAAGGCGACAAAAATTTGTAATTCTTAAATTTTCTATATTAGTAAGCATTTTGTGGTAAATTAATGTTTATTTCAAGTTAGAAAAATCTATTAGGAAGTCTCACATAAAAACAATTAACGATAACTAAATGAATAATGTTTTGCTTAAAATTAAAATTTTTATCCACTTATAGGACAATGACGAGCCCTCTAGTATAGAAAATGCTCTTATTACACTACTTAATATTATCTTCCTCATTTTAAATTAATGTGATTTGTGTGTGAAGTTTCGATGGACATGTTTTAGGAGATGGAGGCTAGCACTACACTCATTATTTTCTATATGTTATTCTGCACCTAAATAGAGGAACCTTACAATGACTTGAGGAGGATAATCAGGTGAGGAGCATTGTTACGATGTTTGTCTTCGAAGGAAAATGGATGATCATAGAGTGGTATTTGAGATTTAGCTCATTGATTTGCTATTTTCTAAGGGATTGGCACCAGGTTTGTGGGCACGTGGTTCTACTAGTTGACTTGACAAATCCTGACAAATATGAGGCCTAATTGAGGTTGGTAAAGATTTTCGTCATTGTACTGAGCAAGGGAGTGCTCCCATCATCATCCATAAATTCAAAATGAACATGATGACCTTAGGAGGGCAATCTGATGAGGAGCGTTGTGTGTGATGCTTGTTCAATAAGGAAAATGCTTGACCAAAGAGTGGTACTTGAGGTTTGGCTCACTAATCTATTGTTTTCTTAGGGATTGGCACTGACTATGTGGGTGTGTGGATCCACTAGCCAACTCAAAAATCCTGACAAATGCAAGGCCTAACCAATCTTGGCATAGATCATTGTCGTTGTACAGGATAAGGGAGAGCTCCTAATGAATCATCATCCGAAAATTTAAAATAATGTAAGACCATTAAGATAGGGAAGTCTAGTGGTAGTGGGTCATGTGTGTAAAGCTAAGTTGTGAGACTAGTCAAAACGAACCAACTAGAGTTGAGATTTGAGTTCGATAAAAAATCCTAATGTCATGGCCAATAAGTTGATGTGTGACTATAAAGTCGAATTGTTTGTAAGGTTGAAACTTGATAAAATAATATTTTTACATTTATTAATGTTTCATTTTACATGGATTTAACATGCTCTTAAATAAATTTTTATCCTTTTAATAGATTTTTGTGATATAAGACTCAAGTGTTCAACTTTGTTAATTTGTATAGGTCATTAAAGTAGTAAAATTTGTTACATAACACAAGGTTATAATTAATTTCTTTTAAAATATTAAATTTAAAAAAAAATATAGATTCTATTTTTGTCACATAACATAAGATTATCATTATTAATTCATTATGAGGTTCGTTGAGTTTAATGTTATAAGTAGAAATATGAAAAACACTAACCATTTATATAAAATAAGATACAAATTGAATGCGAGATATTTTTTGGGTTTGTTAGAGAAAGATAAACTATTATATATTTCTTGATCTTTCTCATATATTTATATGAAGAAGAAAATGATTTTCCACCCCACACTTGAACCTAATTCTTTAATTTTGTATAACTAGAACTTCTTGTAAAGGAGTGGCATTGGGATTTTGCACTATCTGTATGGTTCGCTTGGGAGACAACCTTGACGATATGAATGATACAATGATTGGCTTTAGCTTCTCAGTAGTTTTGATATTAACCAAAAAGAGAACTCTATATAGAATAATCATCCCTAGCAAGATTCCAAGATCAACCCATTTTGAGTAACTCATGTTTACTTGCCACGTATTTGTTAGAATCTCTTCACCAGTAATGTACGAGCCACCATTAAGATTATTTGTAGCAAATCTTAGTCCTTCAAACTCGTTTTTAAACAATCCTTGGTAGGCATATCTATGGAAGGCAAAGTAGAACATTGGATATTTCCAAAATGGCCTAGGAAGATCATTTGGCAACCTAAAGAATCCACCACCTAAAATCATGATTCCTTGAATTCCAGCACCGGTTATGATACCCATTAGAAAGTTTGGGACAATGCTTGCAACTATCATCATTAGGCTCTCTACTAACATCAGACAAGCAAAGAGAACACAAATGAAGTATACAAAATGCTCAAAGTCTTTCTGGAGACCAGGAAGGTAATAGGCTATGGCTCCAGGAATGAGTGAAACCAATAACAAGTATGGGATTGATGAAAAGGTGTTGCCAATGACAAATGCAGTGACACTGTAATGCCCATTTAGTCTTTCACGTTCAAAAACCTGGGCCAATGACAGGGAACCAAAAATGAATAAAACAAAAAATAATTCACTGACTATCTGTATTTATAAATAATCTTGATTTGTTTTGTTTTACTCTAATCTCTTAAATATAAAAAGTTTCAATTTGATCATTTAAAATATTTATGCATGACTAAGTGTACTTCTCTTTCACTTTACCATATTAATTACATAAATTTGAAAATATATAATAAATTGTAAGAGATCATCACGTTAGATATATATTTGTTATATCTGTAAAAATTAATGCTGTTAATGAAAAAAACTGACCAAAAAGGTTATTTTGATCTAGGAAAGATAATTTAAGAGACAATTATAAATTTTAAAACTTAAAAAGACGAAACTGAATAAAAATTCATATGTGGGACTAAATTATATTTCATCCATTACTGAGAAACAACAAAAAGTTTGAATTACCTTCATATCCTCCACAAAGGAAGGGAATCCGCCAATTGTCATGAAAGTCATGAATGAAGACACAAACATAAGAAGTGAACCTCTATCCTGAAATAATGAAAAGTGACTTCTGAGTTAGAAGATATTAATTAGCTAAACTAAAAGCCAAATAATGCATAGGGAGTTATTACAAGAGTCATATATCTTTTGTCACTTTTCCATTATTACCTGAATTGAGCGAAAACTTGTGCCCAGATCATAGAAAATAGTGGCTAAACTTATAGCCAATGCAACATATATGGCTAGGCGCAACCAGTAATAGCCTAGATCACGATACATGTTAATGGACGATCTTTTGGTTAGAGCAAAGCACTGATTAAGGAAGCCAGCATGCCTTCTCTTCTTGTTTGTTGAGCTGGTGTCCTGCAAACTCACGAAAGTTTAATACTAATATTTTATAAATTGTAATTAACTTCGGATCAAATTTAGGTACACATGGTATGAGATCTATCATAATTAAAGATACCTTTTCAGTTAGTACCGTTACTTCTTTCTGAACTTCTTGGTTCATTTCAGATGACTTGTAAGAATTTACAAGGATACCAATTGCTTCTTCAGTGGGTACAGCTGTTTCTGTTCCGTCTAAAGTCAACTCAATGTCCTGATAAAAATTAAAGGAATTTCATCAATCAGATTTCTGTGAGTTAATTCATTGACTACAATTATGTTGCAGTGGAGAAAAATTGAAATACAAAAAAAGCACCAATTTCATGGAAGCGTGGTCAACTTCGTTACCTGATCGAAATCCTTGTTTATGGTTTTCAGTAAATGATCTGACGGATTCATTAGAGGAGGACAAGGAAAACCATTTGAAGCAAAAAACTACATTGAAGCAAAAGCAGAATTAGTAAGTCAACATTAAAATTAGAAAGGGTAAAATATATTTTTAATTTTGTATTTTTTTTCAAAACTTAATTTTGATTAATTTGATACTGAACTTAAAAAAACAATGATTTTCATCTTTCTCACAGTAAAAAGGAAATAACACTAATTTTTATCAAAAGTTCAATAATTAAAAACATATTTTATCTAATTAAAAATCAACAAAATACAATATACAAAAAAGAGCTACTTCTAACCTGACTTGCAGCAGAAGCAGGTCCAAAGTAAACAGTTCTACCTGAAGACAGAAGACAAAGATTGTCGAAAAGTTGAAAAACTTCACTACTAGGTTGATGGATTGAGGCAATAACAGTTCTGTGAGTGTCATCTCTTTTATCAAGGGTAGCGATTCTTTTCATGACATAATAGGAAGCTGCACTATCAAGTCCACTAGTTGGTTCATCAAGGAAGAGAAGTCCAGGTCGTGTTAGAATCTCAATACAAATGCTCACTCTCCTCTTCTGACCCCCACTGATTCCCTTAACACCCCACCCTCCAATTCTTGTGTTAATGGCATCTTGAAGACCCATTTCTCTGACTGTAAAGTCTGCTCTCTCTTTCTTCTCTTTCTTGGACATGGTGTCAGGCAATTGGAGTTGAGCTGAATAGTGCACTGCTTCTCCAACCGTTAAGGTTGCCAGTAAGGTATCATCTTGCGTGACATATGCCTGTGGTCACAACATGGATCCATAAATTAATGGTTAATTAATTGATCATGCGACTACTGAAACTAATTAGCATTCCAATTTGTTTTTGTTAATGAATTTTAGATTGTACTTACTGAGGTTCCATAAGCCAGTGCTTGTTTCTTCCCGTTGACCAGAATCTCTCCTGTTTGCCTTGTGTTAGAACCTAATCTCCCTAGAATATGAATTCATGTAATCATTTATTTCGTTCAAAGACTGTAAAAGTTGAAATCTTTTAGGTATCATTCGGTTCTTAGTTTGAAGCATTGTTGGAGGGAACTGATTTGGCAGATATGGTAAAATAACAGTTCATGTATGAAAATATGTGATTGACATTAAAATATTACTTTTCTAGTATAAATTTGTGGAATAATAAGTGAGATTTGTTTTAAGTTTTTAAATAATTTCATTATTAAAGTAAAGATGATTTTTTTTTTTAATTTGTAAGAATTGAATTCAAATACTAAAAAATTATAATAATTTATATATATTATTTAATCAACTGAATCAAATGCTTTAAAAAAAAATTTAAAATTACAACAATTTATACACACTTTTTACATCAGTTAAAGTTAAGAAGGAATTAATGAGCGTGCTATTTGAGACATTCTAATTGGAAAGAAGGGATGGTATTGTGATACGAGTGTTTTTCCTCATAGATGTTGGCTTGTTTCCTTCATTCCTCTCACAATACCTTTGTAAGAAAGAATCTGCTTGCCCGTAAATTGAAATTTGTAGTAAAAAGACGATAAATGGAATTTTGTAGCAAGACATCATCAAAGTATGACGCATATATGAGGGAAATATTTCTTCAGCAAAAGAGACGTGGAAAAATAAGAAAGAGTAGATAAGATAGTTTAATATGGAGAGAGAACATTCAGTTAAATTTTTTTTAGAATTATTATTTTAAAAGAAAATTATATATTAGATTTTTTTTTTACCAACTAGAAAGTATCAAGCATTGAGTACTGAAAACAAAATAATTTTAAATTCTCTCTGAAGTGGCCTATAACCTCCAAAAAATATATATATATATATAAAATCATGCAATGAACTTTTGATAAGCCTCACTTTTATATACATGCCTGCTAAAGCATCAAGAAGTGTAGACTTTCCACAGCCAGAAGGACCCATTATGGCTAAGAGTTGCCCTGGCTTGGCATAGCCAGTTAGACCTTGAAGAATTGATTTGCTTCCATTCTTTCCCAAAGAAGCAGTCACCAATACATCCTTCCAAGTCAAGCACATACCCATCTCTTCTCTGTCATTATTCCAACCTAAAGTTTCTCTTCCTTTGGTCCCTTTTGGTTTTGGAGCACAGCATGCTTCTATCTCCAGTGTAGTGGCGTCAAATCTAGAGTAAGGTTTAATTTCACAATGACCAGGAGCAAGTGTATTAGATGGAAATTGGGAAGCCATTATTGACAATAAGGGAAATGCTAGACTAGCCTTCTTAATGGATTTGTCTGAAATCAAACCAAATATAAATAGAGAGGTATTTTGCGTGAGGAAATTTAGTTACCATGTGCGTTTCAAAATTTTCTCCTCTTATGTTTTGTTTTAAGAAAGAAGAAAAATATGCACAACGTTATTTAATTAAGATGGACACCATGCTAGTTTAAATAGTAAATACTAGCTACTACCTAAAAAACAGACAAGTCATTTAAGGATTGACTAGTACTATGATATAAAAAGCAAATGGGTGGCTTTAGTTCGACGACCCCAAGCACACTAAACTTTCTCTTGTTTGTTTTATCTTTTCGAAGGGGATTGTCAAGAAGGCCTGAGGAAAAATCAAAGATACAGAATTGTCAAATTCATGGCAAGATTCATAATCAACTCATGAATCATAATAATATCAACTGTATATATAAATATGTACACACACACTTTCCTTTGAAAATCTCATCTGTCTACGTGTTCTCTATCAAATGACGTATTCTTTATTTTAAGCAAAATAATCAAATTATTATTATTATTCGGTCAAAATTAAGTGTTTGTAAATACTCAAACTTCTTTTAATATGATATATAGTACGATATTTCAAAAATATTATTAAACATTTCTATCAATTAAATTCAAATTTAATTCCTTTAAATTTAAAACACACTTATTTTTACATTTTAACTTTAATTTCTAATTAAATTAATATGTTATTAAATCTTTTATGTATTTTATTTGTATATACTTGCTAATAAATTAACATGTGAGCATTGGATATTAATATGGATCAAAGGTAATCATTTGCATAACTTGAATTTTACATACATTTTAAGTTTTTCTATTTTTTTTATTAGATTGCTCGTCATATTTATTATGGTTTCTCATTTCTTTCGTATCTTTCTTCCCTTCTAGAGTATATATACTTCAAAAAAAAAAATTTATGGATTTAGAATATTGCGGCTGCCACTTTATTATCGGTCCAAATGAAATTAAATTTAAATCTTTTTAATCAAATTTTAAATTTGAATCTTATAAATAAATAAAAAAACATAATAAAAAAATTCTATTAAAAATGATCAATCAGATTTTTCAAAAAAAAAAAATTATAAACAATTAATAGATACTCTACAATAATAATATGATGGAAAAAAAAAAAAAAAATCCAGCAGCCGCCCAATTGTTTCCATAGTTTAACGAGTAGCATATGTGTTTGGCTTTGTAATGTTCACTTGATTGCCACTTTGACATACCAATTTTATTATTTGAACATTAAATTAATAATTGACAGTGTATATTATTTAATAATTTATTACTATTTGCTTTTTTTAGTATCTTTCTTTAGTTTCACTTCAAGAATAATAAACACGTGTCTTTTTGTGTATGGATTTTGACTACAATCATATTCCACATATTAATTAGGAGGATACATGGAACACGATCCTCTACAATTGTAATATAATTTTATGATCATGCAGTTCCATCTTTTATAAACTGATGCAGTGCATAATTTTTTTTTTCTATTATAAATTTACATTTTAGCTTTATAATTTAATGTAGAAAAAAATATTTTGTATGACAAAGTTTTGTTCAGGTGAAATTTCAACGACCTAGAATGCGATTCCGAGTATATAAATATATACTCACTAGTATCCTGCAGCAGCATCCAGAAATGCATATATAATGTTAAATATGTTTTTATTTAATATAATTGAATGAAAAGAACATTTTTGTGGCCTTACATGATAGAATCTTCCCATTCTATCTTCTTTTGCTACTTAAAAATTTTCTGACAACCATATGATGATAGCCACAAACTCTCCATACGGAAACAATGGTCACAGCTCAAATAATAAATATTGGGGTGTCTTTTCCAAAATAATAATTATACCAAGATGTGTTAAACATAATAAAAATATTGTACCTATTCAAATTAAAAAAAACTGTACCTATTCAAAACCTAATCAAAATTTAAAATAAAACCAGGCCACAGAAAAAAACTTGGTATAGACACGAATTTGGAGTTGACTTGCTTAGTCCATCTGGGTGCTTTAATTGTACTGTTAGGCCAACAAACTATTGTAGCATTTATAATTCATATGAGCCCACACGTAATTGTAGGCCTTAAATTAAAACCCAATAAGAATCTTACATGTAAAATTTATGCTTACATTTGACGTAAGCACTGACATAATTATTGACAATCAGTAAGAGCATTTTTATTCCTCGTTGTTTGTCAGGTTTTAAATTTAAGAATCGAAAGCAACGTTGTATAAGTGACAGTTGCTTATGAGCAAAAATATTTTGTCAACAAGTTTTTTTGTGGATAAAATATGATACACCAAAATTTCTCTTTTATGACACCCAACAAAATATGTCTCTTGTCTAAGTTAATGGTGCAAGCTTGCTAGAGTCCAGTGACATTCACCTAAAGCCCAACACTCCCTGTCCCTAAGTTAACTGTCATGTTCTTAGGAGTTATATCATTGGAGTAAAAATTGTTAAATTTTTTGGAGTTGATATGACATAATACGATCATTAAAAGGAAGTTAAGAAAAATAATTCTATTTCTAAACTTACGACTTTATCTAAGTTTCTTTATAACAGAAGACTGTAATGAGTTTGATGTGTCATGGTTAATAAGTTGTGTATTATTATAATGTTTTTACATTTTGTAAGTGTTATCGGAGATTTTTAATCAATGATTGGTTGATTTATTGAAAAAAAAAAAATCAGATATGCTATAAGTAACTTACTAGTAAAATTTATGGTTCAACAATATATTTTTTTTTCAGTAACCCAAAAGAAGAGGTAGAAAATAGTGTGTTTGAGTGTGCATTCATTTTTTAAGTTTTAAAAACAATTATATAAAACAAATATCAAAAATTAATTTCTAAGTAGTAAAAGTATGGAAAGAAGATGAGACATCATAAGCATCAGAAAACTAAAACAACTCATGGTATGTTTGACTAAATAGCTTAATTAAGCATTTATTAAATATTTTTTTATCATATAAGTACTTGTGTATTATTATTTTTATAATCAAAGTGAAAATAGAGTTAAATTATTTTCATTAGTTATTTTAAAGAACTTATTAAAATAAGTTGAAAATAGTCTATGAATTAATCATAAACTATTTTTATAATCTTTTCTAAAGTTCAAATAAATTGTAAATAATTCTTTTAAATGCACTTTTAGGAAGTAATTGGTAAAAAAAATTAAAATTTTTTAGGAATCTTATGTTGAAGATGTTAATCTTATATTCAAAATCTTCAATGTCTATTTTTGTATAAATATTTTAAAAAATTAATATTTTATATATTATTTTTTAATTAAATTTT
>JAMLFT010007064.1:0-15281 GCA_026544285.1 Pachyrhizus erosus
GATTAAAATTAAGATTAACTTAAAAAATTAGTATTAAAATAACAAAAATTATTAACAAAATTTATAATTAAATTTATTTTTGATATATTTTATAAAATAAATACTAAAAATCAATTATTAAAAAAAATTAAGAATCAACATTTTCATATTTATAAAAAATAAAAGATGTTTAAATCTTTACTTTGTTTGATTGGTTAATAAGATATTTCACTACTTTTGGGAAACTTGGTGATTCTAATTTGATTTCAGGGAAAAAGTGGACGAGCATTTCTGTTTTCTCATGCAATGAACGTTACTGTAGGATCAAAAGAAGACAGGGAACTAATGACGGGTCTCCACACTGTTGCTGATGTATACTGTTCTGACTGCCATGAGGTGCTTGGTTGGAAGTATGAGAAAGCCTATGAGGAATCACAGAAGTACAAGGAAGGCAAGTATGTACTTGAGAAGGCTAAAATTGTCAGGGAAAACTGGTAGTGCATTCAAGTGCTTATTGTGTGTATCTGCATGTATTCTATCCACATGTTCATTTCAGCATTTGACGTGTGTTCATATTATTGTTTTTTGCTGTGTATTCTTCATCAATTTATGTGTGGATATTTCAAGATCATTCATTTATTTTATATAAACGATGTGTGGTCATGACTTGTGAGTTCTATTTGGGCAAATTTCGATTTTAAAGGAAACGGAACTTTAAGAATAAAATCCACGTTTATTGGAAAGACCAATATATTAATTCACCAAATTGAAGAAATTTTGGGAGATTTTTACACCTTTGGTCAATTGCTTGGAGATATCAAGTTGGAAATAGTTGGATGTTTTGTTTAATGCATCTTGGACCAGCTTAGGGAACCTTGGTGCTGCAAAGATAACCTTTTCCATGGAGAAACTAGAGCTAAGTATTTCAATTTAAAATTAAATATTTTTTTTTTTGTGGGTGAAATTTCTATCGTATCCTATTTATGAAATATGTCTCGTAGGCAAGATTATCGAATCAATAGATGTGATGTGATATCGTGAAACAGTTGGTTACTATGTCACTTTTTTCACAGAACAGCGACCTTTTAGCTGATTTGATCAACAATTGATGCACCACGATTTGGTTGTCTTTTTGGCATCTTGAAATCACCACTAGGTCCAACATAGAACCTTGAGAAAAAGAGAATATAGGCTAAAAAACTCGTATGATGATTCCAAGAACCATGCGACGGCAAGCATTTTCTTGTAAAAGAAGATTATGGTAATATTCCTGATTTTAAACATTTAAAAATGATAATTTTTTATTTTATAAATAATTATTATTCTTTTATATTTTTAATAAATAGATACTTTCTTGTAACCATGCGACAGCTCATATTCTTTTATATTTATAATTATTTTATAAATAATTATTATTCTTATAAAATACTTTCTTAATAAAAATTTTACTTTCAAATTTTAAAAACAATTTTAAAGATCCGCATTAACCAATCGTAATATTAATAAGCATCAAAACTTATCTGAGCTCGGTGCTTAACATTGATATCCCTGATCAAATTTAGTACAAAAGCAGTTGGCATTTCTTAGCAATAAAACTTCACTTATTCTCTATCCAAGTAGCACGAGAAAGGTAGGTTCAAATGATGACCAACATCCACACAACAAAAGCAGCCATCACCACCCCACTCCCCCACTAGACAATGGTAGAGAAATCTTACCACATACTCCTTTATATATTCTTTCCAACACACTAATTAGTTGAACAACTCCCACTAAATTTATGAATCCCATTTCCTATTCAGTTGTCCTATTCCTAATGCACTGAAGCTCACGAATTTTGATCAATAAAAGAACATAGTGCTAACACTGCTCAATACGAGAATAAACCTTCCAACCTTGGGCTTGCCTTTGTGCAAGCCCAATAGCTGGTCCAGTGCTCTATCATCATATTTTATCGGAAACAAATTATACAGATAAATAAAGCAGGGAGCTTCCTAATTAGGGGAACGGCCAAATTCCAAATATGTTATATTATATATATATCATTATTCTAAACCATCTCCATATGTATCGCTATCTTTTTGATCGATTCAATGGAAAATAAGAGAAACCAAAACTACAGAAACCACGGCAACCTATTCATCTAACGTTATAATTGTTCAGCAAATCGATTCTTTTAAACATAAGAATGAAACATCACAGAAATCCCTATGTATTCATAAGAATATTTGGCTAAGTTATATTCTCACGAACTGAGCTCCACAAACAGGCTGGCCTGAGGATGCAATCCTGCTTCCTTCAATGACAATGTCAATTTCTCTTGTCCATAAACAGTCCGAGGAAAATTGGAGACCAGGCTGTAACTCTCGGCTTCTAAACATCCAAGTGAGTCAACATAGTCATACAAGGTCTGAATTGTCGCTGTGCTGTTGAATCTCCTTTCCTTGCGTTCACCATTTGGAAACCGTACCAAAACCTAGTTTTGATCAGGAAGTGAAAATAAAACAATGTAAAATATAGTGTAATTAGACAAAAACTGAACCGAAAAGATGAGAAACTAAAGAGGGAGGCTAAAGCAATCTAAAAAACTACACGACTAGAAGACCTAGCATAGTAGTGAAACAATCTATGAATTTTAAGAAGTTCAACCATATTATACGAATTAAAGTTGAGATCGCAAATACAAGTGTAACTATATAAGCTGAACAGACATACTATGAACTAAATCAACTAATTAAACATGCCAGCAGCAGAGTAAATGCACTGAAGGAGAAACAAAATCTAAGCTAAATGTTCGGATACTGTACCTGTGTAACATTAGGTCCTTTTTCAGGTTCTTCACCAAGAGACTGAGCTTTCTCTTGACGTATTTTAGCTAATGCAGCTTGTTTCTCTGCAGCTTCTTGTGCTGCTCTTTCACGAGCCTCCTCCTCCTCCTTGCGCTTTCTCTCAGCTTCAGCAGCTTCCCTTGCAATTCGTTCTTCTTCTTCTCTCCTCTGTCGTTCCCTAGCCTGGACATACATACAACATTAATCCACAGCAACAGTAACAGGCCTGTTCTTTCTAAATGAAGGCCTCAGCAAGGGAAGTTGAGATTGCAAAAGAGGACAAGACATGGAGACCAGAAAAAATGATAAGAAACAAGCCGAACAACCGTACACAACAAAAAACATACTTGATCAGCTTCAAGCGCAGCCCTGTAAGCAGCATCTTGCTCCTCCCTTAAGCGCATGTTATTTCGTCTTTCTTCTGCATCAAGCCTAGCCGCAACAAGAACAGGGGAGCTTTCTTCAAGCACTCTCTGCAGAGTCACTAGCAGCTCCTCACTGGATTTTGGACCTTCGACCTGCATTACATAAAATAGATTAACCATGAAGGCATCATAACCAGAATACTTTATCAACCATAATACTTGGCACACCATTTTAGTAAGACAACGAAGAATATGAACTCAAAAAGTCTTTGTAGAAAAGAACTACTTGTTGAAATTATGGGGCTCTAGGTATAGAGGGAGGAAAAGGAGATAAAAGAGACTGAATAAAAAATTAAATACTATAAAATTGATATTGACTTGATTTGATATACATTACAACGTGATATAAAAGTGAAGAATTAGCCTTTATTTATAGTGATACTAGAACTACAAAACTCGTATTTAGATGATTTAGAACTTTATGGAAAGCTTAAACAAAGAACTACAATTTTGTCTCTCACAAGCTTAAGTCAATTCTCATGTGTTTCAGGGTCAAAGCTGCATCCAAAGTTTCTGTCTGCACTTTATTTTATTGGACAACTTTATTGTTTGTTTCTTTAGTTTTTTTTTAGAAAGAGGACTAATTGGGCTTTGAACCTCATTGATTAATTAGGACCCACAAAATTAGGAAAGGTTTTGTAATAAATATATTAGACACTTTGTAAACATCTACCTTTTGCTCATTTTTCATAAATTAGCATAGCATCTCTTGCAAGTTTTCTCTCTCCTTTTTTTGGTTCTTTGCTCTCCATGTTTTCCATCTTTCTCTCTGAATTCTTCAATGAAGATCTCTATAAAAGGCAAAAAACTTGCTCAATTCAAAGACTTTGAAGCATTGTGGTTAGAATTTGAGCTATTGTTTTTAATTGCAAATTCTTCTCATCCTCCTCTTTTCTTTTTCATTTTCTAAAATTTGAATTCATGATTATGATTGATTTTTGAATTTGGAACTAAAATTAGGTTAGGATTGATTGATTCAACCTAATTAAGGTTAGGTAATTGATCGATTGTCTAAATTAGGAATTGTGATTACAATTTCAATTTTCGTGAATGTATGTTAAATGTTCGTCTAATTGAATTTGTGTTGATGTGATTGAGACAGGATTTGAAATTCTCTAATTGTTGTGGTAAAGCTACCACACGCTTAGAATCCTTGGGTTCAAGTTTCTTTGAAATTTTCAAATTAATAATATCCTACATTCTGCTTTCAAATTAAGATTTAAGATGAATTTGTATCTCAAGAAGAATGATCTAGATTGTCCCTATATATCGCAAATTTTAAGAAAAAAACTAGTGTTTTTAGTAGTAATTCAACAATGCAATTGATGGGACTTGGGGGTGGCAATTCATTAGGTAGTGTTACTAATTGCTGAATGCAGGAGACTCCTCAGGAAAAGCCCTATGTTGTCTATGTCCTGTGTTGTAATGTTGGCCTACAAACCAGATTGTTTCCAGTAATAAAGACATAATTTAGTGTACTTACTCGAGTTTAACATACTCTAAAATATACTAAGATATAATATTTTAACTTCAATATTAATTTGATCCCTGAAAAATAATACCTTTTTGATTTGGTCCTTAATTTTTTTATTTTGACCTTTGAAAATTATTATATTTTGGTTTTAGTCCCTAATATTAAGTAATGTTATGGTTTTAATTCTGTCTTTTAAATGATAATATAAAAGTGACTTTGATAATCTAGTAACTCGCTATATTATCTAGGAGTCTGACAGTCATGCGTAATTTTTTTTTGTTAGACTGTATTTTTAAATATCTTATTAATTAGTTTAACATTATTAATTATTTTAAACAAATATAGATTTAAAAACACAGTTTATTAAAAAAAATTATATACGATTGTCTTGTTAGACTTCTTAATAATGTGATATGTCACTGGACTGTTAAAGTTGTTGTTATAACATCATTTAATGTTGTTATTTAACAATAGAGACTAAAACAAAAACATCTTTAAAAGATAAAAAATAAAATAAAATTTCTAAGGACCAAAACAAAAAAGACATTATTTTTCAAGGACCAAATTGATATTTAAGCTTAATATTTTTTATGTTGTGAGATATTTTTCATATACTCTGACTATATACAGATTTCCTGAGGATATTTGTGGCATAGCCATTTGACATCACCAATCAAAACCTTCCTCATAAACACATTATTTCACACCAACTAGGGAGGAAGAAAACTTTTTCAAGTGACAAAGGATGAAATCAAGCAACAAGAAAATCTTAGTGGGAACAATAACCACCAATCCCTATATTCAGCTTCATAACGGCCTTAATCAATACCGTGGAGACAGATAGCATACCAACAACATGGGAAAGTGGTTGTCATCAATAAGAAGGATTTACAAAGGATGTTTCTTTCACGGTCATTGTTTGCATTTCATATTTTGAGTGGCAACTGGCAAGATTGATTTGCCCCTTATCTTATTCCTTTCTTTGACAATAAAGTTGGCCAAACAACATCAAAATTGACAGTTAAACCCTTGGGTTTTACTTTGTAATATAACCTCAATTTTTTGAGAATAAAATCTCCTTGTGGCTTTTTTATCCATATTTTAACATATTATGGACATGATTGTCACATTAAGGCTCTATTTGAGGTGATTTTTTGTTTTAAATTTTGAAATTTTTAAAAACTAAAACCAGTTTTAGTTTTTTAAGAAGTTATTGCTAAATGAAGAAAGATAGATAAAATGAGTCAACCATTCTATCTTATCTTATTTCACTATAAAATGATGTAATATAAAAAATATTAAAAAATAAAAATAATTAAGAATAAAAAATAATTAAATCTACTAAAATATAATAAAAATAGTAAAAAATTAAAAACATTTTTTCTAACAAAAATAAATATACTAGAACTATACAAATAATAAAAGAAATAGCATAACTATGACAACAACAATAATAAAGATATATAACAGTAATGATTTTACAATTTAAGTTTAATTTCTATTAAGCAAAAAATTACATATTAATAAATAACAATAACATAGAAAAATATCAATGTGATAGTGGTGATAACAAGGGTGACGACGGCATTTGTAGTAGTGGTGATAAGAAGGATAATTGTCAAAAGTAATGACAATGTGTTTTTTAAAATTAAAAATCAAATTCACAAATCATTTTTTTCTTGGTTTTGAAAGTGAATGTAAAACAATTTTGAAACTAAGTCAAAAACCATTTAAGCTCCATTTTTGTCGAACGTATTTTGTTTTGAAAATTGCATTTGAAAACCAAAAATTAAAAAATTGCCACCACCCAAATCGACCCTAAGTGCTAAAAGCCTAAAAGGGTAAGACAACTTCATTTTTCATCATGGTCATGAAGCCAATCTTACAGTCTAATCTATCATAACTTACCAATTTTAACCTCGTTTATATGTATAAACCTTATCTTACAAGCAATATTTTGCAATTGGGGTTTGGCTTAGCCACTCAACTAATAGCATTAAACTGCATCAATATGCTTATGCGCCTGAACTTGGAACGCGTAACACATAATTGACAACACACACAAGGCATATCAAGTAAGAACAGTATCTTATTGCAAGAGGCAAGAGGAAGAGCTAATTTTATAGAGAAGGCTAAATATCGCAATACTTGTCTACTTTGAGCACATTAGCTACGTACATAAAAAAATATTGCTTCATGAAGCCAACTTCTAGGAACGGTCTATCATTTTTCTAGTCTCATATTACATACATAAATTAACAAATAGAAGGCTTCAAATTTGAGCTAAAGAAATAAAAAATCATGTTCAAGTGTGATGTATCACCTATTTTTTTCTCTCATCACCAATATATTTTATGCATATTTATGAGTATTTCATGCAAAAGTTCACACATAGGTCTATTGGCTTTGTAATTGAGCTACATCTGAAAAAGATTTATTATGCTTTAAGCAAAAACAACATACACATATTGAGAACAAACTTTAGGCTCAGAATCCTAACAACGGGGAAGAAAAGTAATATTACAACTATATTTCCTAACATAAGACAGATCCTAGAAAGACTAAAGAAAACATATCTTGGTTCAGGCAAATTATAATATTATATACTAAATCACTGTCTGCATAGATTCATATGATAAATAATTGAGAGAAATATATAGAATTTGAAAAAATAAATTATATGATAAAATATTAGTAGTATATGGTGTGTTTATATGTTTCTAGGCAATTCTGGTTTGCAATCAGAACCAAGATGCTGGGAGGTAGAATTCCCTGGTAGTAATGAGCTCTCTCCATTTTTCTTGTCTATAATACCAAGTACTTATCAACTTGGCTACTTGGTATTAAAGCTCCCCATTTGGGAAACCTGAATGGTACAAACAAAATTGGAAGGGAGGCCCAAAGAAATGCAAATGAGAGTTGAAGGGATAAAAGTAGGAAGTCAAAGATGTTCCAAAGGGAGAAGGACAAGTTGGCTGAACTGCAGTGCCAGAGGAAATGTGGAAAATGGCAGAAAGCCAATAACCCTCTACATCATGCGGACAAATACCGAAGTTGTATAGCAGTTGAAATATATGATATATATCAATTATATATGTATAAAAAATGGTGTATGCAAATAAAAATAAAATGCATAAAAATTGGCATAATATTAACTCAAAAGTCCAATTGGTTGGAGACCCAAGATGACAAGATGCAGGACAAATGCCGCAACCACAACACCAACAGCAGCCAGAGTCGCAATAGTTGATCCAAGCAATTCCCGATGTAGTTAATACCGGATAGCTGTGCAGAGTGGCCACTGCTGAAAACTGCTATAGCAGGATAGCTGCTATTGCAAGGTCTAGAAAACAACATATAAATTATAATTTTATATCATACACCTAATTTATAATTTTTTGTTCACTTGGTAGTTGAGATGAGCCATGGCGGAAAGAAATAAGAAGTATGAGAAATTTGGGAAGAACTGACGAGAAGAACTGAGAAGGTTAACAAGTGAGAGGGAAGTGGGAACTTAAAAACAAGGACAGGTCACTCACATTCTCGTAATTTAGACATTCGAGCAATTTGGAAAACGTCCACTTAAAAACAGGGACAGAATATTATTAGGGGCAATTTTGTAATACGTGAACCATAGAAAATGAAAGAGACACATTAAAAGAGGGGGCTATTTCAATTTTTCCCTGACATCATGCTTGCTTACACGTGGCCGCACCTGCTGTGACCATAAATTCGCGCCTCAACCAGGTCTTGTGTTGGACCTACTACCAAAAATGTGAATGCTATCCGCAAATCGCTGCTAAAGTCCCACTATTTACTATGTAGGTAACTATAGTGTCACTATAGCAGCTATTTAACAACACACGCTGCAACAGAGATGACAGAAGAGACCTAGGTTACAGCAGGGGTGACAGCAGATGGCCCTCAAGATGAGAGGAAGCAGAGGCTGGAAATGCAAAACGATAAATCCTTATCAATCCAATTCCAAAAGTGAAGAAGGTGCTGATAGCAGCCATCGGCTTAGAGGGAATATAACTTACATAACTTAATAAAGTTACTAGGAGGCATACACACTACTTAAATCATGCAGGGACAAATTAAATAAGGCCAAAGCACAAGGAAGAAGCTATAACTCACCCAAAAACTAATTATGGCGTTAAATGCGAATATTTTCATTTCATACATGTTTCGACAAGTTGGCCCAGTTCAGTCCAATTTAGCAAACCGAGAAAATTCATAAGAATTAAAACTACCAGACTTATTTCTCTGGTTTTAAACTGGCAAACCTAAAATGCAAAATGTATTGCTACTTAAAATTCAGTATATCTAGGGTTTAGACAAAAACACACACGTAGATTGACAATACCAAGCACATAAATGAAACCTAAAAAATTAAACCAGAAAGAGAACCTGTTGCAGGAGCGCAATTCTCTGATTATTGGCGGCCATTACGAGAGCGCAAAAGGGGAAGCGAGAGGCCTTCAAGCTGTTACTCATCTTAAACCCTTCGCTAGCGCGAATGCTGCCACCCCAGCAGACGAAATTCTCGTTCACAAAGGCAGCAATGGTTTCAGAACAGAGTGTCCTATGGCAAAACGACGGCGTATCGGGGTGATCGGGGGAATGCAGGTAAACGAAGAGAAGCTTGAACGAATTCCTGGAGCGCTGAAGCGCGTCCATGAAACCCTCGCCCACGAAATTGGGCCCACCAGTCCCATAGTCCCTCTCGAACGCGGCCACGAAATCCATGGCCTCGGAAGTGGCAGCCGAAACGGAAACCAGCGGGGCCGAGGCCGAGGCCGAGGCCGAGCCCATGCCTACGAGGCCGAGGGAGTAGGATAGGACGCCCCCGGCAGCCCATAGGCCCAAGCCGATAGCACCGGAAATTAACCCTAGACTTCCGGAAATGACGGAAACGGGTAGGGTGATGAGTTTCCAAGCCAAACCAGGAGGAGGTTGGGGTTGGGGATTGGATGAGGAGGGAACACGGTTGTTAGGGTGAGGGTGAGGGTGAGGGTGAGGGTGCGGGGTAGTGTCGGTGGTGGGGTTTGAAGAAGATGTAGAGGTGAAAGAAGAGATTGCAAGTTCAAGGTCCCAATTGTGGGCAGCGAGAATTTCTGTGCAGAGGTCTGGATCTTCTAAACCGGTTATCGCTTGGAAATACGCCAATTTATCTGCTACATCTCCCATCTTTCTTCTTCGTTGATGCAATCCTAAACTCTCTATTTATTGCTTCACTCTATCGATCAATAATATTTTAGTGTGTAACACTCCCACTTTGTTTTTGCTTTATCGCTCGTTGTCTCTCCTCACTTTAGGGCTTATTTTCGCGATCATTCTTCTCCGATCCTTATCAGACTAATTTATTCAATTCAGCTCCCATTTTCATTTTTATAAAAAATTATTCACGGACTCCGTCGATTTTGAGGGGAAATAATTTTTTACCTAATTCCTTTTTTTTTTAATCATCTAACCAGTCTAATTAGTTCTATATTCAATTATATTTATATGTTATCAGCCAATAATTAATTATTCACTATATAAACATAACAAATATTTTCAGATAGACGATTACTTATGTTGATAAAATGAGTTTATAAATTAATTAAAATTTATAAATCAACTAAAAGTATACAATTTCATTTTTACACTAAAATCATTTATAATTTCATATTAATTATAATGATGGTTCTATTGACACATTTTAAAGTATAATTATATTTTTGTTATATTATTTATATATAATTTATTAAAAAAAATATTTTTATTTATATTATTATTAACGTAATAATCTAAAACATAATAAGTTAATATTTATTACTTCATTACAAATGTCATTAGTAATTTATTATTTTTTAAAAAAATTAATAAATTTTTTTATTATTCTTAGTTTTATAAATTTTGTTTAAATTATAATTTTTTGTATTCATCATATACATATTATTTATCTTTTATCACATTCATAATTATTTTATGCACAAATCCTAATTCATATTATTTATTATCATGTTCCAATATTATATTTGTATTATTTATTTTTCTGTTAATTCATTATTATTGTAATGAACAAATTATTTACTTGATGTCACCTTCATTTTATTAAATGCACTATTCTTTTGAAAATCTATTTATCCAATAATTTAAAATTATTTAATTTAAACATATTATATGTGAGTACACAACACACATTCTTCGAGAATTTTTCTCATAATCTCTAAGGTTCAAAATAAAAAATTTCAAAAGTTAATAATTTAATCATTTCATTGTAATACAAATAAAGGTCTCTCTAATAAAGTTTCATCATCACAATTATTCATTAATCAAATACTAATCATCAATCATTAATATATCATTTTATCCCTAATATATACATATAAATAAATTATAGACCCATTAATTATGAAAATTAACAAAACATAACAAATGATCATGAAACTTAACAATATATCTTATTTTCACATATTATACACAATAAATTTTTTATCATAATTCATTTTTAACAATTATTATAATTTTCTAACTAATCTCACTTGCTCTCAATTATCTATTTTCTAAGTTCTCTAAAATACTAAAAATAACTATTTATGTCTAAATGTTATAATCTTTTAGTGAGGTTATCCTTCGTGTTTCAGGGTCTTCTATAATTTTTCTCAAATCCAAATAAAATTTTTAATATCATTTTATATTTTCTTAAAGTTACTTGTCTATAACACAACATATGATTATTCATTTTTAATAAATAATAAATAAGTTTTAAAAATATTAAATAAATTATCATTATACATAAATAGCATTATAAGGTCACAATAAAATTTTCAAGTCATATTTCTCACCCCAAATATTTTCTAGCATTTAATTTATCTTCAAGATAATTTTTTTATAATTTAACAATATCAATATTAAAAATAATAAATCTTCATAATTAAATATAGTAAAATTCACAAAGTATCCTCAAACCTTGATAATCACTACTATACTTTCAATTTTCAAAAATTATACAAAAACAAATTTCTATAATTTTCAGAATATTTTAGACAAATTAGACATCCCAAAAAGATAAATAACTTAAAAATAATAATGACGTCAAGAAAATCTAAAAAAATAAAAATGAATTCAAAGACCCTAAAAACTTTAAATATATCATTATCACACCAATAATCAACTTTCGCATATTTAAAAGAATCAAATATAACAACCATTCCCAATTATCCTTTTATTTGTTATCCCTCTTGCAATACTTTTTCTAAAATAGCATGAAAACTGATAAATAAATAGAGTCATAAGCATAAAAAAATAATGAAAATGACCAACAAATCAGGTTGAGATAAATGTCCCTCATACTCCTTTACTCTTAGCTTCAAATGTTTATGGATTGTGTTGATAGAAAACTTGTTGAACCCTTAACAACATACTTTTTTTTTAGACAATTCTAATGATTGGATGTTTTAGAAATTTGAAAGAATATTTTAGAAATAAAGAAAGAGAAAAGAGGTTTTAGGAAGTAAAAGAAGAGTCTAGAAATTGGAATGGATAAGAGTGATAAGTCTCTCTTCTAATTCTCATTTTTAAGACACAAAATCCACCATTTTATCGCCTTTTCATTTTTGGCACCCCTATTTTAGGTGTCTCTAATTTTATTTTACATTAGGCCTATATGAGGTCTAATTAAATTAGGTTTAGATTTATCTTAATTTTATACTATTGTCATCAGTACAAAATTGTGTTTCTTGTAGTTTTCATATACTAGTTTACTACGTAATTCTTATTCTAATTATCTATTTTTTTCTATTTAGTAATTAATTTAATTAATCTCCTTTTAATTAATTAAATTTTCTATTTTTTTATTTAATTAATTTTTTTTCCTTTAGAACTAGGTAATTAAATTATTTAATTGATCAAATAATTAATTTCTAACTAGTTCTTCTTTCTTAGATTAATTAATATAAAACTTAATTAATTTTAATTATGTGAATTTCAAGTCACTAATCATCTTAGAATATTTAATTTCACTAATTATAATTATTATTAACTTATTAATAAATTCTTTGTATCATTAAAACTCTAATTAATAAAACGTCTAAATATTAATTAGCTTAATTATATATTAGAATTACTAATTTTATTAAGGATTATTTTATTTTAATAATTTTATTAGACTTAAATTCATTAACTAATTAATTTGAAGTTTAAGACGATTTAGACTAATTTGTTTAGACTAGTTTTATTCTTATTTATTAAATTATCCTTATTGAGTTATCAACTCCTTATCTTTGACTTTTATTAATAAGAGTTAACTGGTCTTTGACTTAGGTTGATCAAGGCTTAATAAATGTCTTAATAAATCTTTTTTTAATGCTTATTTGTTTTCTTAAGGAGTATGATTCTAATTTTGAATAAAAGGTTTGCCATATAAGGATTTGAGGTAAAACTAAAAAAAAAAAATAGTTCTAAATTGCATAATAGGAATTTTGAAGTAAAATAAATTACTCAAGCAGAAAATTAATAAGATATCAACACCTAACCACTTTAATTAATTGAGTTTTCTAAAATCATTTATTTGTGTTCCTTGTTATTTGAATTGTACATAAAATAACCAAAAATTTGCAATTACTCTTTTTTCTTGAAATCAAAAGGACAATTAATTGGCTGTTGAGTTATTATATCACAATTCTTGTAGATATGACAACTTGTATTTTTCACTTTATTACTTGTAGAATCAATACATTTGTCATGCTTCTAACATGCATGTTCCTAACAACTTTTCACAACAAATACCACAACCTCTCTTGAGCCTTCCAAGACCAAATAGATTTGAAAATGCTTATACTATTTGTAGTAGATAGGTTTGCTAAAAAAACTATAAGCTTGTGTCATGGAGAAACAACCATGAATTGTTCCCACTTATTCCAATGAGTCTTCTTCATTGCTTTTGCATAGAGAACAAATACTTCTAATGTTACTAATAACATGAAAAAGTAGTAAAATGTAAGTTTCTCAATGTCTAGTCCTTATGCACATTGACAATGAAAGTTGTTAGATGACTTATTACATAGGGACTATTGATTAATAGGCATATGATCCTTTAATGCACCCTGATTAGTTACCTAAGCATCATACCTAAAAAATTTCAATAGAGTTATGAAGAGAGATAATGACAACTCCTAAGCTAATGTAGTAAAACATTTTAAAGATAAAGATTTGTATTTGGGAACTATTAAGGAGGTTGCTAAATTAAAACAAGTAATGGATTTTGTTGCTTCAAAACACATTTGTAAAGACCAAGCAATATTTGACCCTTTTAAAACTAATGGAGAGTTTGGCCATTTCAAGTTAGGAAATGGTGAGAAAATGAAGGTTGACAACACTATGAGATAAAAATGAAGTTCCACAATGGCATCATCTTAACTTTCCAAAATGTGAAGTTTGTACTTGTAGCCAATATCATTTCATTGGGAGAAATGACATGGCAAAGGTACAAGTATGTTGGTTTAAAGTGGGGACACAAGAACAAAGAGTGACACTTGTTGAAAAGGCAAAAAAGAGAGAAATCTTTGCTACTTGGAAGGGAAAACTTTGAGAAAAGAAAAGTATTGTGATAACAAATTTGAGAAGAAGATAAACTTTTTTAATGAGGTTGTGATTTAGATATTTTAATTAAGGGGTGAATTGTTAGGATAACAATTCAAATTTTAAATAAATTTGGTGAGTGAAAATTCAAAAGGCGCTTTTTAGGAATTTTATGTTTCAAATTTTTAGGATGTAGTTTAGATAAAGATATTGATAAAATTCTTATCATTTAGAATTAGGATGTTATCATACTGAGTTAAGATTAGGGAGCTAATAGTATTTAGATTTTGAATCACAATTTAGCTTTATATAGAGAGCTAAGAAATAAAAGCCCAACAATGTGTTCCATTTAAGATCCCTTAGGTGTGTGAATAGTTATGTTATGGAGAATAAAGATTTCTAACAATCATTAATAGGAATTTAAAAATATATATGGTTGTAGGGTCATTTTAATAGTTTGGCTACAAATATATGAATAAACCTTTTTATTTATTATGATAATGAAAATGTATTGAGTTTGATCAAGAACTTAGGTATTGTTTGACCTACCTTTTTTTGAACTTTTCTTCTCCTTTTAAGGAAAAGTTAGGTTAAACACTATTTTACAAAAACTCTAAAAATTATAAGAAACTTATTTGATGGCTTATTTGTTGAAGTTCTATATTTAAATCTAACATACCAATTTTTTTTAGACTATTTTTTATAAAAAAAAATTTATAAAAAAAAATTGAGACTTCATTCTTTATAATTTATATGGTTTTTTACTCTATAAAAATCTAGGTACGTGGCCAATGAAAATCTTATGTACCCCAATATAGTTATGCCATAAATATTATAATTCAGTTATGACTTTGTTTTCTTCTAGTAAGAGTGTGTGTGTATAATTTGAAAATTATCATTTATTAACTAAATTAATTTTTTATATTTTAAAAATTATTATCTTAAATATTTGGATTTTAATATTTTTACTATCATTGTAAAATTTTATGAAGATTAAATTAATTTTTT
>JAMLFT010007065.1:0-15277 GCA_026544285.1 Pachyrhizus erosus
TGGAGGGAAGGGGTGAGAGGGGGTGAAGGGGAAGGGCTGGTTGGAGAGATCATTGTAGATAATGTTTTATTAGATACCTATATATTGGTCGTGATATATAATATGGAACATGTATAAATGTGTTTTTTTAAATTACTTAATCTTAATTTTAGACTATTTTTTTGAAAAATAGTTTTTATTGATATTTGACTTTATATTGTTAGTTTTGTTAAATTAAGTGATGTGATCATATATAATCATGTCACATGTTAATAATTCATTTGTTATATTATTATTTAATAAATAAAATTAATAATATTAAAAACATGTATTTCAATAAAATTAAAAATTGACAAAAAAAGTAACAATTAAAATCATTCTTAGTAAATAAAAATATATTTAAACCTTCAAAATATAAATAATGTTTAAATATCACGTATTAATATTACATCTAAGAATATTCTAGAATACCTTAGAAATCATATTTTTTGGATTATTTTTTAATTTCTATATTTTCTAATATTTTATAATTTATTTTTTATGTATTTAGAATTGATGTATATTTGACACGACAATTGGATAGTTTATAAACTATCCAACTAGTTGAATTGATAAAAATGAAATATTAGAAGTATTTGATTAGAAAATTTTCTTTTTTCAAAAAGAAAGGCACTGCTATTTTTTCAAAAATGATAGTTTATAAGCTATTCAACTAGTTAATTGCATAAAAAGTCGCGAATGAGTTATAAGGTAAAAGCATCACGATTTTCTTTTTCGATTTTACTCTTGCTATTTTCTAAAAATAACCTTTCATTCTTTCCTAACAAGTATTCTTATTTGTATAAACATTATTTAATATAGTTACATGCTACCTTTATTTTTAATTAATATACAATATACTATTTTACTTCTTAATATAGTTACATGCTCTACCATTACAATTTGGACTAGTACAGTGCTTTTGGGCAAAATTACCTAGTCATACCAATCAGAACAACTAGCTTTCATTGCAGACACATAATTAGTCAAGTGTAATGGAAGTGTTTGTGTAACTATAATCACTAAACCCAGTTAGATATACATAAAAAATTCAAAATCTCTTGCTCCACAACCAAAATAGAGCAATTACATCAATTGACTTAATCCTAAATTACAAAGGACAACAAGCTTTTATAGTTAGAAAAATCCAAATCATCACCCAATGATAAATTGCAGAAAATAAAGACATCAGCAACAAATGCCTTTTGCAAAAGAGCCTTTTCTCAAATGACAAGACCATGGGAGAAATTAGATCTCAGAAAAATCCAAACAAACAAGCAATTACCACACTAATTTCCAATTTTTTGTCGAAAAACTAATGATAAAGAAAGTGGTGTCTCAATTCCTGTGCAACATATAGAACACACTTCTAATTCCAACCAAACAATAGCACTCATCATAACTTAAATCTATTAGCAGCAAACAGACAATCGAGAGACATCATGTATTTTTTATTCAACATACATTCTGCAACATAACCAATAGCAACAACGTAGAAGCTACAAGTTCTTGTTTCTGATGTGATTCACTTTCTAGTAGCTAAAACGCAAAACCAAAAATGTACCATATAACCCTTACCCAAATACAGTTAATAATACCAATAACAAGGACAAACATGAAAAATAATAAGAAATAAGACGAATGCTGCTATAGATACCTTCAACTGCCTAAGTTTATCATCCAACAGTTAACATTCCTCTACAAATAAGTAGAATTTGAAGTTGCTAAGCACCTTTTGAATCAAAGAAGGCCCGACAAGATATATCTACATATCTCTCTCTATATATATATTTTGAGGTCATCAATATATTGTTTTTAATATTATTATAAAACTGGTATATCGAATTCCACTGGAACAATACTAATTCCACAGGGAACAATACTAATTTAACAGGTAACAATCCTTTCCTTCAATTGATATGAAGTTTGCTCTGGCTAGAGTACTCAAGAATCATATCGAGGGGAGTGCAACTGAGAATCATTCAAGATGCTTTGCACAAGTAATATCTTCATATTAAAAATTCATATTATATCAGAGCTCATATTAGCCGTGTCCAGCTGGTAAAACACAGTCTTATTGACAACTCCAGTATTTCCAGATTCAAGCTGAATGTGTTCATTGAATGATTATTAAGTTGAGGTTAAATAATTCATTTCCACCTATAATAATCCCCATTTTAAGTTTTAATCCCTATACAAGAAAATTCTGGCAGTGATAAACCACTACTGATAAACCGCTATAAAATTTATATTCAGACTAAGAGTATGTTTGGATTACCATTGGAGTCTTGTGAAAAGTACGTTCCTAGTAAAAGATACAAAGTGTGTTCTTTTCCTGAAAGTACTCCAAAACATTTATCCAAGCATGCACTAAAACTTACAATGTTTCCATATAGGAAATAAAAACTTAAAGAGAAGACTACTATAGCAGCAAAATGAATAATTTACTATCCTTCTAACAATAATTACTCAAGTGAAGCAAAATTAACTATACTTCTAAACTAGAATCAGTTTTAACCAAAGGCAGCCAAAAAAATCACATCACAATACCTATTCACTTGAAAGTAACTCTAAACCTAAAATATATCCATCATAGATACTGTATCAATCATCATTTCAACATATTCAACATAAACACAAAACCAACAACCTAAGAGCAAAAGAGCCAACACAATTTATTAACACAAACAAGGTAGTAGTAAGTCAACAACACCACTTTAATTTTCATTATATGGAATATGGAACAATATACATTCCATCCTTAAACAGAAGGGCTCAGTTAACAAGAAAGTCAATCTCATTCCTCCAAAAGAGAAAAACCCTTCTCTGCCCCTTCATACACAGCATCACCACATTTCACACCTAAAATGCATCATAACCCCTTCCCTTGATAACCACGTTCCGAAATACTCGACAACATCCTGAAAACATCAACTTAGACAACAACAAAAAAAAAGGAAAAAAAGAAAAGACAGAGGCTGAGAACTACGAATGAAGGGGGCATAATAAAAGACGATCGCTTACGATCACTTCTTGAGGCTTCCGCGAACACCGGGGCGAGGCTTGGACGACGGTTCGGGAGCGTGCGTCGCGTGAAGGTTGACAACTTTGTCCTCCTCGAAGGGGATCTTAGGGTGACGCGCGTCGTGGTGAATCTGCATCGATTTCACGTCAGGCGCTGTGACTTTGCAGTGAGGGCACTCGAATTTCGCGTGCCCGCCCTTTTCCACGCCGGACCGATCCGCCAGACCAGCCTTTCCGCCGCCGCGATTGGTGGTGGCGGCATCAATTTTCGCGGCGATCTCCTTCGCCGTATGCTTCTTTGGCTTCGCCTTCCCTGTCATCGTACGGCTTTCTCCTTCCGCCGATCAATGAATGATTCTTTTTATTTTCTTTGGTTTTGATTTGGGTGTGGAATGGCCTAATTTCGAATAGGGGAAGGTAAACCCTAGGGTTGGGAAAACCCTAATTTGTTCGACCAGCAAGAGGGGTTTGTTGCGATTGCGCGTTCGGGGAATGGAGTCCGGGTATTAATAGGCACGGAGCGAGGGAGGCTTATCTGGAACCCATTATTTTCAGTATTTTTCGTAATGTCTGAATTTGGGACGCGTGGTGATTTTTCATTGGTTATGGTTCGGAGATTTTGTTTGCGCCAATTCTTTTCAGACACCTTATTGGTATCAACTTGTGCTTAACGCAGTGTATTAGATTCCCAACAACCTTTTATCAGCTATCATTGCAAGGATTCTTTATTTTTTAAAATTTCTTATTTCTTATTACATGAGTGCATTTGCGTTAAGATGTGTCTTTATTTTGTGATTGTGGTGGAATTAAGCATACCTTAGGGTTTGCTGGTTAAAAGATTGGGTAGGATTAATTTTCTTGAATAATTAAACCATTAATATAAGTATGTACTTTAATATGAATCATAAATTTTACATTAAAATATATACATAATCTATGTCAGAGTGATAATTTAATTATAATTAGTTCACTTAGTTTTAATTAGTTAATAGTAATTAAGTTGGTTGATGAAAGTTGAGATATGCAATAAGTTACTTGTGCAAAAATTAATGTTTAATAAACATACACATAAACAAGTGTAAACATTTTGATATACCAAAATAATATAATAAAACAAAATAATTTTTCTCATATAGTTATTGAAATGTATATATAAAGTTGTGAGATATTAAATATGAATTTTTTATTTTTTTTTACATGGTATCAAAGCTCCCTCAAGAAAGAGTTCTATTGAGCAATTCTTATTAATTAAATGATCTTCGCAAAACATGTTTATATTAGGATGTGTTTGTGTAGATGTTGACACATTCCAAAACTACATTTGTGTAGAAGCAACAATTTGTCTCATTTATTTATGTAAATTATGTAGTTGTAATATTAACTTATAGATTAAGAAATTACTTAAGTCTCACATATTGATAATTATCATTTGTATTTACCTTTTAGGTGTATATTTAAACAAATATCTTTTTTTTTTAGAACATAAGACATTTGTTTGATCATTTTTAATGTATTTATGCAATTAATTAAAAGAATATATGTCTTAATTTTAATTTGTTAGATTTTTATTATTGTTATCTTATTTTTGTGTAGGATGTAATTGTGTGAAATAAGCTTTTTTGAAGTTCGAGTAAAGGCTAAGAGTTGTTGATGGAGCTTAGCACCAAGGTTCCAAACAAGATCACTTCTCAATATATTTCATGTTTAATGTGGTCACACCTTAAAGCTTGTCCTTATTTCATGCATATACACTTAGCACGCAAACATTGATGCTAAGCACAACATTGTTGAGGTGGTTTCCCAAAATGGTACAAAAAGAATTATAGTCCACCTATTGATGAGACTTTACCTAATTTCATATAAACATAATTTTTGGAACCTATTTGGTGGCTAAGAATGTCCTTATGGCTTCTTATTTTTCTTCTTTTTCTTATTTTTTTTTCATTTCTTTATGGATTTTGGCTCTCTACTTGCTTATTAGTAACTAAATTTTTCATTGTTGGAGTTAGATGTAACTAAACAAATTCTTATGTATATATTATGAGATATTTATCCATTTTTAAATGATTGACTCAGTTATATTGAGAGATATGTTGCATCTAGGGCATACATATAGGTTGTTAAAGCTTATTTATTACATTGGTCAATTGTATAATATTTGCTAACAAGAGCTTGATGTAGGTATACGTTTATTACCTACAATATTTCATAAAACTAACCACTTACAAACAATACATGTGAGGGAGTCACAACTTTGACATACTTATATAATCAAATTAGTAATGCAAGCCTTCAATCCATGACACAATGTAGAGGTTATATGACCCTACTTATGGTATAAATTTTTTATTTTGTTTGCATAATTATTTGGTAATTTTCTTATATTTTTGTAAGTTAATTAATTAATGGTTTTGCAAGCATCAATATATGAACATCTGCCTACAATCACCCGTAAAAAGATCATGTATCCATTATGATGAGGAGCAATCACATGCTTGTAGATGAAAGCCTACAAGGGGTACAAGTCTTACATTAGGGACCAAGTATGTAATTGATGACTTGTAGATGGATGATGTCATTTGATCGTTGTATCACACACATGGACATGTCACACCCTTTCATGACATTACATATTACTCTAGCTTCACCAAATGCTTTGCTAACGTGCACTTTCATATACTTGAAAGGATTTTAAGGCAGTTCAACTATGTGTGAGGGATTCCTCAACTTTTACCTATTGGTTATCTTACCTATGTTAAGTGTGATGTGAATTTAGGATAAGTACTTATTGGACAAAAACTTGTGCACACCATATATGGTTCCATGGACCTACATGCACAAGTATCTACAATGGTTTTATTTGGTTTCCTATCCATACCTAATCTAACTAGTGGAGAGAAAGGTGTTGCATAGCCTTGTACATATTCCTCGACCTTAACACCAACCTTTGCCAAAGGATTATGAAGTTGATAGAGATTATTCGTGCAAGCTAATTTTAAGTATATATTTTTGCATTCCTTGTAGTGGAAAATTGTTACTACAAACATGGAGTACATGTTCCACCCGAAGGTGGTACTTAAGGGCATAAATGACCATGATTTGTTATGGTTAACATTGACAATTTCATAAAAAGGCACAACATATAGGTGTGTTTCTTAAGGGTTGAGATGGAGGAAAATGACCATTAGACATAGAGGTGGTTGATTCATGTACATATTTGATTTGTACTTTTATGAACATAGTATTTTGTGATGTATGTAGGGATTTATTATTATCTTATGTTGTATGTATATATGTATTTATTATTTTATCTTGAGGTAAATTGACTTTTGTTATATGTATGGACTAAAAAAAAATTGTGTGTATGTGTGTAATTAGACTACTAATTGAACAATTATCACATAAATAGACCACATGCTAAACCTATGCAAAACTAGGGCACTTATTTAACAACTTGGCATGAATAATACTTATGTTACAATCAAGGTAACTTGATTTTTTTTTTGTAGACATGCAATTTAAGTTGTTCTTTCTTAATTTAAATAACTTTATATATATAGGTTATTTGGACCTTTATTTCTATTAAACCTTACATTGAATTTCACTTCACTCATACACTTAGAAACTTTTCTTTTAACTATTGTTCCTAAACACAAATCATGGTTTCCTCAACTTAATTTGTGTTTTTTATTTTAATGGAGAAATTACCACAATTCATGAAGGGACGTCATTTCTCAACAATGACATAAAGTTATTTTGTGTTAACATAGGACATCACTTTAGATGTCTTGAAAAAAAATTATCCACATAAATAAGTAAACTTAAGTCTAGTAAAATGATGACACAAATCCATTATAATTGCTTTATCTTTGTTATTAGTGATTCTATACAATATAGGGCATGCAAAATTCATGACAATGAGGATGTCAAACCATATTCTCTATATTTGTGAGTTACCCTAACCTTACAAGTGTTGAGTTATATGCCACCTTACATGACTTCATTGCTTTGTCATCACATGCTTCCCAACTAGAGCCATCAATTTTTTTCCAACCAAGGCTGCCACATGTTGCTAAACCAAAGTCATCACAAGCTTCCCAACCAGAGCCAACAAATCCTTATAAAAAGATAAATGCACAAATAATGAAATACCTTATGAAGGAAAGAAAGCATTATTATGCTACCTATTCTTAGCAATATGTAATGTATAGAAGTGTCACGTATGAATAATGGAGACAATATAATTTCTTTTTTAAACTAAACTCACGATAAAGTGCATGGTTTGATTTGATTGCATGTTTTTATTTTATGTGTGTTTTTAAATTATGCGTTTGATATGTGTATGCTCTTTATCATATTTAGTAAAGAAATATGTATTTTTCGAGTACATAAGCACAAAAATAGATTAAAAAAACACATGTATAATATTATTCAATTAAATAAAAGTACTTCTATGTAGATTTGATAAAATGAAGATAAACAAACAAAGTGACTCGTCATGGTTGACTCAAACTAACACTCTTCTTGCCATTGGAGCTAGTTGTCATCATTACTTCATGCATAAGATTTAGAATCTCTTTAGCAAATCTTGGTTTGCACATATGGGCAAAGATCTCTTCGAAACATTTGCTTAATGTAGCATATAAATCAATTGACACAAGATAGAAAAATTTTTAAAATATGGAAAACATATTTCCCACGTCCTTGTCATGTTCAAGCTCCACACAATCATAATAAACACAGTCATCTCTTAAAGATATTGATTGACGATAATGAATGTCAAGAACATTTTGCTACCTTTTATTGCATCAAGAATTATTTTCCTTAAAGTAATAATCATCACATCCTAACTTATTCTAGCAAATTTTGGACCACAAGAACATCAAAATAGAACACCTTCATAAGTTGGTACCATATCATCATTGTAACACACAACAACAATAAATCACTCTATCTTGTTAGGAAAATAGTGAATATGAAAACAATAAGTTGTCTCAAACTATCTTTGTTTTACACTGATGCATATACCATTCACGCACCAATCAATTATCACAAGTTTCATTCTATGTGTTAGAAAAAGAATTAGTCAATATTGCATCAATTAAATATATGATTTAAATTACACCAATTCAAATGAGAATTTTGTTTATGTGTCAATTTAGCATTAAAACATTTGTCTTATGCGTTAGAAAAAAAATAGTATAAATTTTCACCAAATAAATTAACGATTTAGATCGTGTCGATTCATATTATACATTGTTCATGTGTCAATGAATCATTACATCTTTCACAAAATACTAACTTATTTGTTAAAATCTTACAATTTAGAATTAATTAAATTATTAAAAAAAGTATACCAAAAAAACACAAAGAAATCCATTTATGTTTTTTAAATAATATATATATATATATATATATATATATATATATATAATAGAAACATGATTTTATTGTATATTAATGACAATAAAATTGTGTTTCCGTTGTATTATAAGGTAAAAGAATACAACAAAAGCGAGATGCTATTGTTATTAACATACAATGGAATCTTGTTTGCATTGTATATTTACATCGCACCGCTCCATTATAATGGAAACACGATTCTGTTTTGATCATCAAACCACAAAATCGTGTTTTCGTCATTAGAGTATTTTTGGATTAAGAAAAATATAATAAAACTATGGGATGGAAATAACAGAAACGTTGGTGAGAATAGTAGTTCCTATAGAGTTCGGTGAAGGTTATGCACGGAGGAACAAACAATTAGCAAGGAAAGCCCAAAAAATACTAATATCTATTGTCTCTTCCATTTTTGGGTCCATAGGTTATAAGATAGTGTTTTATTGTTGGGTAAACGTGTTAAAACAAAATGAAATAGAATATACAAGTTTCATTTTATGCTAGATGCATTTGAAAAAAAAAAAAAAAGAAGAATATAAGATTAAAAAAGAAAGGTGACTCATTTTTATTTCCTTTAAAATGGTTCCACAAATCGAATAAAACATGATAAAATTTGTTGTTTTGTCCTATTCACTCATGAAACGCTACCTAAAAAAAATTGATCCAAATATAAAGAAGCTAATAAAAAAAAATTAGGAAAAGGCTAAATGAGAATTAAAAAAGCGTCACGGTAAATGTTAAAAGTTAAAACGATTTGGAAAAGTGCGCCAAAAGAAATCCCTGAACTAATTAATAATTAACAATTAACATTTATAAGTAAAAAAAACTCAAAATATACTAATAAAATAATAAAAAATTTCTTGCTTGTGATATATTTATAATTAGTTCTTGATTAATGTGTTATGACTTATTTATTCAAACTAATGTTTATGCCTTTCAATGATAAATGTAAAGAAAAGAAAAATATTTTGTTTTGATTTATTAATTGTCCTATCAAATTGTGTTTTTCGAAAAACTCTAAAAAATTAGATTTGTATTTTAGTGCACGTACGTTTTGTTTCTATTACTTTCAAAACATGTAAAATGATCCTTAAACTTTTTTAGTTATATATTTTGTTTTGATTCCATCAAATTATTAAAAATAAACAAAAATGCCACATGTCATGATCCCAGAATAATCAATGGTGACAAGTGTACCTTTCCATCCATTTTTTAAAAAGTTGTGATAATATAAGTAAAATAAAATACACAATTCGAAAAGTTAAGGAATCATTTAAAAATAACAAAATTAAAGCTTTCAAAAATCAAAGTATAGGGGAATTATTTTAGATCATTCTCTTTCTTTCTCTATTTTTTAAAAAATTTAACTACACTTAGTAACATACATCATTAATTATATGATTATGTTATTCTTAACCATTGTAAGAGTTATTAGGATTTGTTATATAATCATGCTACTTTTTTTCTATAAATGGATTGGATGTTATTAATTCCAAATATTGGCCGAAGTTTGTACATCAGAATGAATGAAAGTACCAAATTATTGAAGGACACTTGATCCAATACATATCACTATATGAAAAAGCAAATTTGACTAACGTATCTGCTGTCATATTGGTATTGTAAGGGAAAAAGAGACTGTACTTACTTGGAATCATCTACGATTCCTTGGAAGTAACTCCTGGCTTCAGCGTTATCTTTATTCCTTGCCTGATAAATCTGTTTGCAATTTGTTTTGTTTCAAACACAAAGTGGGTGAAGTAAAAGCACAATTCTGATGCTACTATTATCCCTCATCTCAAACCTATTTACTTATGCTATATTTGGTTAGAAGTAGCTTGTGTAGTTCTTGGTTGCACATGCAAATACATTTGGCTAGCACCTGCTGGACGTACATGTATCTTTTGTTGAACACCCATGCATTTTTTTTTAGTAAATTATACTGACATTTTCTGATTTTTTTTTTATATTATATACGATATTGGTCTGAAATCCACCCTTTAAAACTGGAAACATGTTGATCTAGACAGATGGCCTAAGGGGAACTAACCAAATATTCCTAACTTCCTAATTAACATGTGAACAAAGCATGAGTGACGATTTCAATTGCATCTCCACAACATGGGCAAATAAAGAGACATTCATAGGTATGTAAATAAGCCCCTAAACTTTATATTGAATGGTTTTTTCATTTTTTTTAAACATTTTCATAACTTTAATAAACTTTCATAGGTATTCTTCCTTTTAGTTATTTTGTGTTCTATCATAATTTATATTTTTTTAGTTTGTGGTAACATCTAATAGAAATCACTTATTCTGTTTTCAAATTTCCATCCATTGGCCTTACAAATGTGGGTCGTTGAAATTTTGAGACATTTGAAACCCCATGCTTATGGGATTGAAGATTTGAAATTTTTATTCCTTTGCTCTAAATCTTGATGACAGCATCTTTTGGTCACTTAAAATTATGTTTATGAAATCGAAGGTTAGGTAAGAATTCTCACGGTTCAATATTTTAACTTACTATCTAAGTGAAAATCATTCAAAATTTGGTTTTTATTCTCAAGCACCAGATCCCTTCAATGATCATAGTAATAATTTGATTTTTTAAACGTAAATATATTATTTGAATAATACATTGACTTGTTTGGCAAATGCACAAGATCAATCGAAAACTTTCTCAATTCACCAAATAAAAATTGAAAACTTTTTCACTTGCACCATTTAATAACGTCATGTAAAATATCAAATTAACCCATCAAACACTAAATTAAAATTTCTTATAAAATAAATTAAGTTAATAAAATTTTGTACAAATTAAAAACTAATTGATACTCCATTGCACTAGTTTATTTTGATAGATAACATAATATTTACATTATAAGTAAATATTTATTATTAATAATATACCAACAATTGCTTAGTTTATGTGAAATTTGATATACATGATTAAAAAAAATATAATGTTAAATGATTTAATGGTTAACATTATTAATTTTGTATTCAACATCAAGTTATCAAGTGATGCAAGTATGGAAGTTTGTCGCTTTCAATGTTAATTAATGTTGTTGACCAATAATTTTTCCCAATTATTATCTTTCAAAATATTTATCATGCGTGTGTAAGAGAGAATTGTGAGAATGTTTCATGAGTATACAAATGTAGTGAGAAACAATTTATTAATAATATAATTAAAGAAAATGCACATGGTAAAAGTGATGTAACTATAATATATTCATAAACTATACTCTGTATTAGGAGTAAAAAAAATTCTAATTAAACATTGATTAAGAGTTTAATTTATATTTTTTATAATTATAAAGATCTTTCAATGGTTAATTAATTAAATGACTGTGAAATTATTATAGGTAACATAATTGGTAAACAAATCCTGATAAAATTTATCATATTACAAACTATATGATAAATTAAATGACTTTTAATAGTTTCAAACAGTCGTCTAATTACAAATTCTATTGTAAACAACTCAAACAATAAAACATAATGATACACTTTCTGTCCACAAGGCCTAACTTATTAATCAAAAGGAAAACGATACACTTTCTTTCGTCACGACTTTCTCTCGGATATGTCGAGGTACATTGGTCCCATTGTCTTAAAGCTCTGCTGACTTTTTCACTCATGGACAATAAACAGTAGACTCCAACCTTCCAACTTTCAAATTCCAACCGCTGAACCAATCCAAGTTGCTCCCTCCATTATGCTGAGTTACCAAATTCGCTCTTATCCCCTTTTCATTACTTGAGAAGGATCGTGAAAAAAAATCAGATGGATCCAATCATTGAAATTCCAGATCAAAATTTCTTATATACTAAGAAATATTATTATTTGCTTGAGGATACATGGCTTCAAAAGCCTATCACACTCACAATTAATGTCATACCCACTAAAAGAATTGTTTACACCACAGTAATTCTGTAGGTGTAAGACAATGGAAATTATAAGGGTAACAGGGAAGGTGTAAAACACAAGACCATATATGTTTTTCTTTAACAGTATTCTTAAAAGATATATGAAAATAACGATGAAAGAATCTAAGCAACTATATAGAGTATGAGTTCTACAAAATAAAGGGAGAGAAGAATGAAATCCCGGCGCAGCTAAAATGATGTCAGTCGGGGCTTATGTAAGTTCTCATCCTTATGCAACAACCGACGCTTCTTTGAACCATATCCATGGTACTGGTAGATGATGCTGTGAAGGCACTGACTCAAGCTCCGAATATCAAACATTTCAATGAATATTAAATCCGTTGTCCTGGATTTAGCACCAGCAAATCGTTGGTACTCCTCAGACACAGATGACAAACACCAATTCTGTAATTTCCGCAAGCAACCAACAAGGCAACCAGTTCTATGCTGCATAAAAGAAGAGGAGATTCGTCAGGAAATTTATATAGAACAACTATTGAAGAAATAAATAGAGGGGTGTTTGATTTCTTTCTCACTACTTGATTTTTAAAAAACTGTTTCTTAAGATAATTCTATGTTACTCAACAATCAATTTCTCATCCAAAATCTATTTAAGTTTTAAAATTAGTTGAAACCAGCTTTTTAAAAACATTAAAACAGAAAAACTTAGGAAACTTTTTATCATCCTCTTCTACTTTGCGGTCCTAGTTTAAGGGTGAGTTAGTTGGAGTGGTGTTGTATGTGGTGAGAAATGAGCTCAATGTGTCTGCTTATATTTTTTAAAAAAAGAAATTTACTTTTTGTGCATCATTCTATACCTTTCCTCGCTTGCAATGGATCAAAACAGGGTGATTTCTCACATCTGAAACCACAAATAATGAAAGAACTTAATATTCAATAAACAAGAGATGATGCAGCAGAACCAGGAATACACACAAAAAAATAAACATCGTTGTTATGATTCTGTACCAATTAAAACTTTCAGTGCATCCATGACAGAATCCTTGAGAATAGGCATAGAAACGTCCTGCAGACAATAAAAGAACTCGTTATCTCTGGAATCAGAAAAAGGGACCCAACACGGAGTCCATAACCATATGCATCAAATTCCACGACCATCCATCAACAATTTCCTTGTTTGAGAAAATTATAACAATATAACCAGTCTTCCTAAACACTGAAAAAACATTCACTTGACACCAAACTTAATAATTTAAGAGAAAAGCAGATTAAGACTGCGCCATGATAAGTGGCAAACGAACAACTACACATGACAGAATCAAACTTATTAAAGCCTTCTTTGGATAAAATTCTCTATAAACACTTAAAGGGAAAAAAAAATCATAAACTAAATGAATTGAACTTCTCCAATAAACTAAAATCAACTTGTGCACTTCAGCTTTTAAAAAAGTAAAATTAGAGAGCTTCTATAAAAATTTAAGTGTACAAGTTTATTTTAGTTTACAAGAAAAGCTCAATTCGTTTAGAATTGTTATTCTCTTCCCCTGTAAATGTTTTGGAAAAAGTTTATCTAACCAGAGCCTAAACCTTGACCTGACTAACATTTCAACAAAATCTGTCACCAAATTCGAGAACCAAAATTCCCGTAACATTAAAACCACTTCAAAACGACGTGAATCAAACATCATCCGACAAACCACGTTTCCACACAGTTGATGAACATGAAGAAGAAGAATAATACAGGTGAAAAGCGAAATTACCGTTTTCCCCTCAATTCCAAATTGAAAGAGCCGAATATTCTGCGAGCGAAGGAAGTCAAGATTTTCTTCCGGATAAGGCTCAGGGCACAGGTATCTGCACCAATTGGCAACCTCGTAATTAATTTTCACGCTAAACATTAAAAAACACAACATAATCTGCGGAAAAATCACATTACACACAATTATTTTATTTATTTATTTACTCGAGGGGTAACAACAGAAGAAAAAATGAAAAATGAATGAGTTGGAGTATGAAAGAATCTTTAACAATTGAAATGGAGAGAAGAGAGAGAGGAACTAACATGATGGAGCGAAGGTTTAGGGTTTGGAGAAAGGGGAAATTGGAAGGAGTGGGGAAACTGGATCGGAAAATGCAGTCCTCGACCATGGCGAAGTTAGGGGGCGGAACCAGAACGGCGTCGTTTTGGCCTCGGTTTTCAACCTGCCCTATCATTCCCATTGTTATTTCACTCGTCAATGGCTTTTAACTTGAACGTTCGAATCTCTCTCCAAAAAAATCGAAGAATGTGTACTGTATTGTTATGTAGTGAGGAAAAGGGGAAAAAAAGGAAAAGAAAGATTTCAGAATCTCTTGATTATTGGGATTCTTCTTCCGGTTTGAGCTCCTCCTTTTAAGGAGGGTATGAATAAGAATACGGCGCCGTTTGGAATGGATCGGGGTTTCCCCCTCTCCTCTCCCTCTGATTCCAAAACGGCCAACAACTACATTTTGCTGTTGGCGCTATTGCGAGGAAACCGCAGTGAACTACGCTTCATTTATTTTTTCTTTTTGTTCTTTTTTATTGTCTTAATTGTGTTTTTAATTTATTAAATTCTGAAAGTCTTTAAATTTTTTGATAACTTTTAACTAAATTTTTGGATTATTTTTTCAATTTCATTTTTTAATTTTTAATTATCATGTTTTAGTTGTCAATTGGGCTTAGACTCAAAAGAAACATTTTATTTCCTTAAACTTTAAAATATATGTTTTTAATATAAGTGGCGAAAAGTGGAGACATGACACATCTTCACTTTTAAACAATTCACTTTATAATTAGTTATTGGAATTTATAATTAATGGATCTTTAAATTTTTTATTTGAAAATATGGAAATCCTTATTATTGGTTGATGAATATACTTCCCAAAAATTGAACATTTTTATCAATAGGAACTAATTTTTT
>JAMLFT010007066.1:0-15276 GCA_026544285.1 Pachyrhizus erosus
ATAACTTATAATTATTAAGGTAGTAATTAATAGTTGACTATTCAATTTATATGATGTATTTTTTTTTATATGATGTATTAGGAACGTTTACATATTAAATTGATTTTGACGAGAAAAAATTATTTGATCTAATTATTTCAACTTTTTTAATTCATTATTTAACCGGTTTGGATCAAAATTTCAATCTGATTCAATCTAATGTAAAGCAATTTGAATTGAATTAATTTTCGATTTTAATCTTACTTTTAATTGTTTTAAAAAAATTAAAATAAATGGTATGATAAATAATAAATATAAAAAAATAATTTAAATAACATTTCATTTATGTCATTATTAACTAACAATAGTATAATTTTTTTAACATATATACTGTATCAAAAATAAATTTTCATATCTTGATATTCTATTTATGCATTTTAACTTAAATAGTTAGTAAAAAATTATATTTAATTAAATATACTTTTCATAAATAAATATAAGTTATGCAATAATTTTATAAATATATTTTTCATAAAAACATAAATATGAATGATATTATAAATTTACAAATAAATATATACATATGTATGTGTTCAGCTTTTATTGGATTGAATTAATTTTTAAAATCAAATTCAATATTGGATCTAATCCAATAAAAAAATTGATTTTCAAATTTTCAGTTTCTTAAATTTATTATTTATTAAATTTTTTATTTTTGGGATTGATTTTTTTTTTTCTATTTTTATTCGGTTAATGAACACTCCTCCAATATAGATTTGTTATAATTTTTTTTTTATAATCTTCACATTGAAATATTATTTAAAACAATTATGTAACATTTAACCTTTTTTGACATAATTCAACAATATATCTCCTATACAGAGATTCTTGGTCTTTTAGCAAATATTTAAAGAAGTTTTTCTTAGTAGAAGATTTTGCATCCGAATGAACAATATCTTCTTAATCTATTAGTAAATTATACCTTTCAATATTGCACTTTATTCGTTTCAATCTCTACATAAATTCGTCTATTGTTGTCATTTTTTTTAACTAGATTTTCAACTCGTGGATTGTATAAGTTTGTTTAAATTATATATCTTTTATATTTATATTTAGTATTTTAAAAATATATATATATATATGTACATTGATAAAGTTATTAATTTTTAAATATTTAGTAGTATATCAGTAAAAAAATACTTAATAGTATATTAAAAATAGTTATAGTAAAATTAAACAAAATGATTAATGCTATTTTAATTAAACAGATATTGTCCTATAAAATATTGTATCTATTTAAATTTATTATGATTTATTCTTTTTTTCAAGAAACAATAGTGATGCAAAACCCATATTAAAAGTACAAATACAAAAATAATGTAAATATAATAAACATGAATAAATAATATATATAATATAATAATTTAAATTTTAGTGTTCATTTTATTAACATAGATATCATGTTAATATGTAGTTAATTTTCTATTTTTACAATTAATAATTTTAAATGTACTTATAGTAAAAATTATTATTATTTTTTTTTTAAATTGTTTGATTTTTCAAATATATATAGTTGTTTATATTTTAAAAATGATATTTTTATTCATTTTGAGGATACTGATTTCAATTATATTATATTATGAAAGTTTTGAGTTGATGAACTCAATCTAAGATAAATTGAATGTTTTTGATTTGTGCAATGATATTTGTTTATCATCATCATTATTTGTTCTTTGATTTTAATTTCACTACATGTTACTTTTTAAAGTTATTTATCTATAAGAATTATTATATATTTTAGACTTTATATCTTATAATTTAATTATTATTATATGGATTATTTATTTATAAGAATTATTCTTTACATGTGTTACTAATTTTTAATATTATTATTTGATACACTTTATAGGTTATTATTTTTTCTCATTTTTTATCTTTTTTTATTCTAAGCGAATTAAATGATTATTATTATTTTTCATAAATATATTTTAACAAGTAAATTTAAAATAAGTATATTGATTTTATAAATAATAATTTATTTTTTAATTTTTATCTTTAATTATTAATTAAAATACAATATTATGAATTATTCTAAATTTAATAAATACTTATAAAATCATTATTTTTAATTAGTACCTTCATGAAATATATTTTAAAGTTAATATTTTCTTAAAAAAGCCTAACAAAAACATACACAATATAAAAATATTTTAAGTCGTTAAGTTAAATAACAAAACTGAACATAAGTATTAATATATATATATATATATATATAACATATATATATATATAAAGAGTTTTATGATAATTAATTGTTATTTTATTAATATCTTATATATAGAGTGATGAAAAATCATGTAGTTAATATAAATATATTTTAATTATTAAATTTAAATATATTATATTTATTAAATAAAATATTTAATATTATTTATTTAAATATTTATAAAAATACCATGTTAATAACATCAAATATAACATTAAGTGTTACATTAATACCTATGTAATAAATATTATTAATGTAAACAATTTAATTCTCTGTTAAATATAATTAAGAATATTAAGTATGATTAGATCCTACAATTACTGTAAGGTTTATAAACTAAACCTCCAAAAAATTTAACAAATTAAAAAAATGTGCAAAATTAACAATCTTAACAACTCGCAAAATTGTTATTGAAAATACAAAATTACCGATCCATACTAAGCAAAATAAGAAAAAATATAAAAAATCACAAATTGAACATATAAATGAAAACCTTAAGCACAAAAACTAGAGAACCCCCAATTTTTGAATTTTTTCAAACTCCAATTCTTGACTTCATTTTTTGAACAAACATTAAACTTTTCTTGACAATTTTTTTTTCAAAATTTCAAACATTTTTCTTGGAAATTTTATACTACCAAAAAATTTGTAACACCTTAAAACTACTAGAAAAATATTTTGAACTAATAATATTTTATCATGTGGTTCTTATATCAAATTAGTAGTCCATATAGCAAGTCATGTGAGTGTCACATTATCACATAACGATAATACTTGATGGGAGAAACTAAAAATAATGATGAACAATAGTTGACGAACTAAGTAAATTTCATGAAAAGATGAGTGACTAAAAAATATAGTTTACCAAAATTTTCTAAACATAATTACTATGTTAAATTAGTTGATGGCATGACAACTCATGTGACTACCAATGCGATTTTTATGTCATCAATTGTTATACTTGACAACCAAGTAAAAAATGTTGATAGAGGACTATTCTTGAAAATCAAAGATGAGGACGAGGAAAATCTTAAAAAAGAATCTTGAAGAAGTTTTTCAAAACTTGGAAAGACCTATGGCAAGGCAAGGAGCAAGCACATCCAAGAAACATTGCACAAAAAGTTCAATAAATGGTTACTTATGCTTGCCAAAGATGATGGAACACTTAGGGAGGTAGATTGAAGTGTCCTTGAAGACTTTTAATGTCTCATGAATCATACAAACGAGGTTGAGAACTTGCTTAAGCGATGTAAACAAAGAGCAAACTTTTGGGTCAGGAAGGCTAGCTTAAGCGATGACATAAGTGAGCTCATATGTTACTCTTTATTGTAGGTTGCTTAAGTGAGCCTCTTAGGTTGCTTAAGGGAGTCGTGACAACTCCATGCACTATGTTTCACACATTTGTTTCTTAATTTTAATGTAATTAAGTTTATTAATGAGTTGGGTTAACTCTGTTAAACCTATGTTAGAACTCCTAATTACAACCAAGACTATAAATAACTTGGGTTAACTTATTGTAATCACTTTTTGCATAATTGAAATTAAGTTTTGTTTAAGAGAGACTAGAACTCTTCTTGATTCTTAAGAGAGAACTTATTCTAATAAAAAATTCATGATCTTTATGGTGAGTTCTCGTTGACTCATTAATTATTTATTTTTTCTTTTTTGAAAACGATCATTGTTGGGTAATTCAAAGGTTGGAATATATCAAATGTTAATAGAAAAAAATAACAAGGACTAAAATAGTTTAATTTTTTTGCTTAGAAACAAAAAGTAAAATTCATTTTTTTTTTACCAAAAATATATTTAACCTATTTTAAATTCATATGTATTTCTAAAAATTATATATATTAAATGTAACATCTCGTTATCACTACATGACAACTTAACAACCTTTGTCTAAGGATTCAATTTTAGTAAAAATATTTTTGTTAATTTATTTATGAGAATGTACGTAAATCTTTTACATCAAGACATAAATAACATATATTGTCTTTGTTCTTGTTTATAAGAATCAATTACTTAATCCACCAAAGATTAAGGAAAATAGTTAACTTAATAGTAATAAATTTGTCCTAATTTTTTTTTCAAAATTATCTTTGTCATTGATATTCTTTTCTTTCTTTTAATTATTTGCTAATATAATTAATTAGAGGTACTTTAGTCCAAAAATAATTAATACATGTGACATTATTGATTGGTCTTATATAAAGAAATAAACATCAATTTTAATTTAGGTGTAACATATATTTTTCCTAACATTCAAACAAAAATTCAATTCTAAATTGTAACAAAGAGTGCCTAAGACATTACATGGAATGTACTAATGCCAAACGTGATCTTCTCAATCTTCAAACAAAAAACCCCTCATCGTCGGATTCTAACCTTGCATAAAAAATTGTTACTAGGCATGTCAGTTTTATATAACCCATTTGATATCTTCATATCGAAGAATTAATAGATTTACTATGCATTGTTCACAAATTTTGGATTGTCCTTTTTATCTCTAATTACTCAATAATTTTCACAAGCATAAATCTCACTTTTTATAGGCCCAAAAATTCTTTCACAAAATAATCCATCTTTTTTAGGTTTTTTGGTTTTGTAACTATAAATATAGTTTTTTTTACCTCCCCTACTATCTCTCTTAGAATATTTTACCCAAATACTTATTTTTTGTGGTGAAACTAATTCATTATACATATATGCATATATATAGGGAGAGATCAAATTATACTATATAACTTTATTAATTATTACATCATTCAAAAATCTTATATAAAATGTGAATTTTGTTGATCCAACCATTGAATATAACTTTATATTATTAATTATTTATGTTGAATTTCGTAAAATTTGAACAAAAATAAGAAGGTAATCAAATCATTCATATTTTAGTATATTTTGAAAAATATATATTATGTTCATTTTGATAAATATGAATGAGGTATCAAATAATTTTATATTAATATAAATCTTTGTTATATAATCTATATCAAATGTATATTAATATATTTAAAAAGAATTATGTGATTGAAAATTATTATATATATAATAATTTGTAAAATTATATCGATGTAATTTGATTCATGCCCTGTATATATATATATAGTTATAAATATGTAGTTTAATTTTAGTCCCACATCGTGTAAATGATAAGAGACGTTGCTCATATATTTCTATATAAACAATCCCTTGTAAAATTTTTTGTTACACACCAATAATATATACTTTCTAGTGTAGTTGTAGACGTAGATAATATACATTGTGTGTCGAACCACGTTAAATTCTTGAGTCTTTTTTTTCTCTCCTTTATTTTCTTCTTTTTGCATTGTTCCTAACATATATATATATATATATATATATATATATATATATATATATATATATATATATATATATATATATATATATATATATATATATATATATCAATGAATATACCTAAAAAAATGCATTTATTCTTTAATCATCTAGGAAAATATATCTATAGATACCTACATAGATACTCATACAAATAAATCATGTGTTAAGAACTAGATTTGAACTAATGACAAGAGGATTTTCAGTCCTCTGCTTTACCAATTGAGTTATCCCAACCATTCTAGATGCATGAGACTATTTTAAAAGATTACTAGAGTATATGATGTGTAAAGAACTCTATTCAACATTTCATGAGATAATGGTGGATAAGGGCCTTTATGTAAACAATGCCCCTAAACTAGCAACTAGGAAGGAAGCAAATGTAGAGGAAAGGACTTAAGTATGGTTGTGGAACTAGAGAGTGGAAAATATATTTATGTGGGAGGAGAACCTGGTTGATAGGTTAATACTAGTGGTGGAAAGAATTAGCATGAAAGACAGGGCATTGATAAGCAGAGATGGAAGAGGGATCCAATGGGAGTTTACACAATATATTCAACTTATCAATTTCTAGAGAGGTTAGGTGAGGAAATGGTTGAAAAGGAATGGAAGTTGTGGAATAAATACGTGCCATCAACCTTGATATGGAGACTTTTACAAAATAGGGTGCCCACCTCTAAAGCACGACACTGATACTTCTTAAATATTGGGTATTTTTTTTGGTTCATATCAAATTTGTGCCAAAGTATTGAAATACATAATTCTTTATCTATTTTAAGAAAAAAAAAGAAGCTTAACTTAAAAAGAGATGAATATTATTTACCTTTTATACAAAAATCTTCTTGTTGTAATATAAATTAAGATAATATTAATTAAATTTTTAGTCTTTTAACATTTAAAAATACCAATCTTTAATCTCTTAACTTTTTTATGACAACTTTTTGTTTCCAAAAATCTTTTGTCATAATATATTTGTATTTAAAAAAGTTAAGAGATTAAAAATTTAACTAATCCTATAATATATTTTTTATATGTCAAAATATTTCAAAATATGAATTTTAATCCATATAAAAAATTAATAAATTTTTAATTCTTAAATTTATCATCAAACACGTGTTTTTAGTTCTTACATTTAGTAAAAGTGTAATAATGTTAATTTGTCATAGAAGACTAAAAGCACATATATATGATAAACATAGGAACTAAAAATGTATTAAATCTTTATAGGAACTTAAGTTAAGCTTTCAAAATATTTTGAGAAATAAAAAATATATGTTATCCTATAAATTATACTTCTTTGTATTTTTTGTCATTTATAAAACTTAGTTATTTTATATTAATATATATATATATATATATATATATATATATATATATATATATATATATATATATATATATATATATATATATATAAATTTCTATTAATATACCCACTCATATTTTAAAATTTTGAAAAATCTAATATGCTTGATACCAATATCCGTGCAATGTAACCTTTAAAGATGGTCCTTCACTTGATGGACCAAGCTTTACCAACATCGTTTGAAAAATCTCATATACTCGATACTGGTATATAGTTGTGTGGCTCTATTAATTGTAGGAAGTCTTCTATTGATTTCTCACATACTTACAATTGCAATGCAGTGACGTATGTTTATTGGCAATCATCCACCGTCTTAATGTTAGCTAAATTTTTTCATAATATTCTAGTGCTTTCTTAGACTAGAATATTGACTACATTTCTTATACTTGTTACAACTATTTGCATGACATTTCTTATACATTATTGTTGCTTTGCTTTCTAGAAAAATCATGATGTAAGTTATTTTTTAGATTTGTCTTTATCTAGAGTTTGCATCACATTCAACACTTCTCCTTGATGCAAATTTTGGAAACTGCAAATATAATTTGCAGTTGTTAAAACTTGATTCTTGATAGTACTTTGTAAATATATTTACAAATTGATCTTTAGTTATGCAATACTTAAATTGAATTAACTTATTTGCTTATATTTTTATGATAAAATAATACTTGATTGCTATATGTTTATGGTGTGGTGCCTCACATCCTAATCAATTTAACCATCCCTTTCACACTTGTGAAAATAAGTGGGGAGAGGTCTCCAATTCCACTCCACAACCTATGCAGAAACACTCTTTCATGAAAATTATTCTCCGTCACGGTGGTCGTTTCAAATATCATGACGATTTCAAAAGACAAAAATCAACGTGAGTGTTAAACAATATTTTAAGCATCTTTTTTATTATTATACAAACTAGGGATGCTATTATTCATGTATTAGTGATTGGTATGTTCAGGTAGTTCTTATGATTGGCACGACCTATATTATTAATAAAATTTAGATTAAATTATAATTTTGGTCTTTTTATTTTTAATTTTGATTCTTTTATTTTTATTTTAAATATTTTAGTTTTTTTATTTTAAAAATTGGTGATTTTAATTTTTTTATTAAATTTTTTACATTGATAATTAATAATACTAACAAATGAAAGAATTTAAATTGTTAATTTTTAAGAATAAATGGTGAAATCATTAAAAGCAAAATAAAAAAATTAATTTTTTTTTAAAAAATAGAATAAATAAAATTACAATTTAACCTAAAATTTATTTGCATCTTAAAGGAACACAACCTTGAAATAATGTGTTGTTAATCATATATAGCAAGCAAAATATGTTATTGAAATTAGTTAAAACATGCACTTCAATTAGCTCCTATGTTGTTTTCTATCTGTACTATGTCAATTCAGTAAAAAAAAATATGTACTATTTCAACTAACATAAAGCACTCTTCCTTTCTCACAAGAACAAATTAATGCTTGATATGATATTTGATTGTGCCGTTAACACATATGTAGTACGCTTATCGTGAATTGAGGATGTTGAAAGTGACATTATACTAACTGAAAGTGACATTTGGGCTTTGAAAAAGTTGGGAAAATAACAATTTTGTGGAACGCTATCATGCGATGAATCCCATTTCTATTTGTTGTGATATTCATATAAATTATGTAAACATGATAAGTATGAGCAAACTTGTGAATTAATTATATTTAAACTTCACTATAGATACTTTTAAATTAGTTTCTACTATCCTTTTGTTATTATAGCAAGTAATTGAATCTTGCTTAGACACTTTGAAGAGAAAAAGAAATTCACATCTAATAAACGAGCACCTACATAACGAAAAGCACATATAATCAAAATAATTTTACAAGTGGATATAGAAATGTTTACAAGTCGGATGGTTATATAGATTAAATTGAATTGGTTTTGTAAAATAAAAATAAAATTTAAAAAACTCAGACTGAAATTAATCTAATAAAATTATTTTAGAAGCTGTTTGAGAAATATCAACAAAAAAAAATACTACTTTCATTATTTTTTATTTGTGTTTTGAGAATTGTATCTAGAAATTAAAAAATAATAAATTTTTTAATTCAAATAAAATAATTATAGAAATTTTCATTTGTACTTCTAACAAATGCTAACTAATGTGTCTTACGCACAATTTTTTATATTAAAATATATTTAAAAATCATATAAGAACACGTTTATACGCATCTCAATAAAAACTTGTATATTAATGAACTTTTAATTTACTGTGTTTTAATTTGGTGATAATAACATTCTCAATGGACACTTGTGTAAGGTAAGTAGAACTTGGGGTTTCGTAGGACCAATATTAATCATAGGCTTTCAATTGGCTACTAAATTGACATGCTTGGTGGGATTAAATGTTTCTCGTAAATAATTGACTTGCACTATAATTGGTGAGGATGGTTAATGAATTTTAGAAAAAGAATACTGAGATCGCATGATCAATAGAATTTAATTACTATAAATGTTGAATAAGCAATTAGAGTCACATGAGTCATGATAGAACAAGATAAAAATCTTAGGGAGTAGGTAGGAGAAGTCAGACGCCGCCCTAGTTCCATACATAATTGCACTGTTTCAATAAGTAACTTTTGTTCTTTCATTGTGGAAAAAATCTTAGTAAAAATCATTTATTTTAGAATAAAGGGAATAATAAATTGTGTGAATACTGTTTTAAAACTTTTTTTATTATTTTATTCTCTCATTTAATCTCTTTCTTTTTTTATTCTGTTGAAAAAATTAGTTTATTTTTTAAATGATTTTAATTTGTTTTATTGAATCAAGTCAGTTATAGGTCAGTCTTATTTTTTAGGAGTTAGTTTATGGTATGTTCTGCAGAACGTGATCATGTTTAACAAAACGATGTCACATTCAACAGAATGATGCCATGTTACTTTTTTATATTTTCATTTATTAATTTATTTAACTTGTGGATATAAGTTTATAAATAGGCTATCAAATTATTAAATTAAATATAACAGTATTTTCACCGTATCTCTTATCTTCCATTTCTATTTAAAATAGATGTCATTGTTATCAGTGATATTAGAGTTTGGTTGAGGGAGAAAGAGCGAAACACATGACCTTTAAAAAAAGGGAGAGAAAAAAAATCTTTCTATGACTTTAGATCCCAATTTTGTGTAGCCTGTAATTCCTCGTTTTGATAGTCATTATGCTCATTGGAGCATGCTAATGGAAAATTTCCTTAGATCAAATGAATCTTGGGAAGTTGTTTTAGAAGGAATTCTAGAACTAATTGGTGGAACAAATGCTTCTAATGCACATACAAAAGAAATTGAAGTGCTGAAGTTGAAAGATCTCAAAGCAAACAATTACTTGTTTCAAACTATTGATTGTTCAATCTTAGAGACCATTCTTTGTAAAAATAGTTCCAAGAATATTTGAGATTTTATGAAGAAAAAAATACTAAGGCTCTTATAGAGTGAAGTGTGCACATCTTTAAGCCTTAAGAAGGGATTTTGAGACTCTACAAATGAAGGGTGGTGAATTTGTCACCAACTATCATGCTAGAACCATGGAGATTAGCAACAAGATGTGGTTTCATGGTGAGAATATGGAAGATGTCACCATTGTGTTTCTTGTCACCCAAATTTGATTATGTGGTTTGCCTAATAGAAGAATCCAAAGATATTGACACATTCTCTCTTGTTGAACTCTAAAGCTCTTTGCTAGTTCACTAACAAAAGATGAATCGAAGTTCAACCACAGAGGAGCAAGCATTAAAGACCTCTATCACTACTCATTTCTCCAATATTAGAGGGAGGGGTAGGGGTAAAGGTAGAGGAAGAGGAAGGGGAGGTAGAGGCAATAGGAATGGTAGTAGTCATTTCAAGGCCTATGATGATTAAAACAAAATTAGATATAAGAATTGCCATCTTGATAAATAAAAAATAGAGTATTTCAAATGTCATAAGTTTAGTCATTGTCGTTTGGAATGCTATATGAAGTTGTCTAATGACAAAGAAAAGAAAAAAAAACATATTTTGTAGAAAATTAGGATGTAGAAACCTTGTTAATGGTTGTTCAAATTGATGAAAAATCCAACTAAGATGTTTGGTGTGTAGATACAGGCTGCAACAATCACATGTGTGGAAGTAAGTCTTCTTTTTCATATTTAAATGAATATTTTAATTCTAAAGTAAGCTTTGGTGATAGTTCTACTATGAATGTTAATGGAAAATATGATGTTAAAATTAAGACCAATAATGATTTTGTTGAAACAATCTCCAATGTTTTATATGTTTGTGATTTGAAAATTAATTTATTAAGTGTTGGACAATTACAAGAAAAAGGTTACGTTATCATGATCAAGGTTAAAACTTGTGAAATATATAATCCTACAAAAAGAGCCAATGTTGTTATTCAATGAACTCAAGCAGGTTGTTCCCATTAAATATTGAAAATATTCAATCTTGCTTGATGATTGAAGTAAAAAATTCTTCATGGTTGTGGCATTTTCGATATGAGCATTTAAGCTTTAGTGGACTAAAGACTCTCCACCAAAAAGTATGGTGAGTGAACTTCCTCAAATTGTTGCTCCTTTTAAAGTATGCAAAGAATGTGTTGTTAGCAAACAACATTGCTCAAAATTGCCTCAAGGAAAATTTTGGAGAGCAAAGAATGTCTTGGAGTTAATTCATTCTATTCTTTGTGGACCAATAAAACCATCTTCCAATGGAGGTAAAAATTATCTAATCACCTTCGTTATGATTATAGTCGAAAAACATGGGTTTACTTTTACAAGAAAAATCACAAGCTTTTGGTGCTTTTAAAAGTTTCAAGACACATGCAAAAAATGAAGCAAGAAAGACAATCAAGACTCTTTGTACAACTCATGATGGAGAATATTGTTTAAAGGAATTTGAAAATTTTTGTAATACTCATAGTATTAGAATATAACTTACATAAGCTTATACACCACAACAAAATGATGTATTGGAGAGGAAGAATTGAACCTGTAACGCCTTTTTTTTCTTATTTGATTTATGTGAATTATATAATTTTTTAAAATAATTCTTTTAATTGAATTAATATGACAGGATAAAATTCAAAAACTTATTTACAAGGGATTACTAATAATGATCCATCTCGATATCAAACATGCACTAAAGAATGAATATTCCACTTGCAAATAAATCCAGTTTCATATATATATATATTCTTAAGTACACATATATATTTTCATCATGTTCCAAAATAGGAAATATATTTGTTATTACTAAGCTATTTCAAAACATATGATCAATTGATCAAGTAGTTACCATTTAACTAGTAGTCTTATAAATGAAGTCTAATATAAACACTTAGAAGTATCTTCCTCCTCGAATGATTCTTTCTTCCTCTTTAAGCTGCTGACTTCATTAGTAGTTGAGTCAATAAGAGGATTTGGATTTGTAGGAGGTTGGGAGCGTCTAGGAGCAGTTGGAACATCACGTGGAATGCCAACATACCTAGGTGGTAAGGTTTGAGTCATGATGATGGGTAAATCAATATGAGAAAATTGCCCATGCGGTATAATCTTAGATGATAGGAAGTCAAATCTCACGTATCCTGTGAAAGTGTAGTCCTCAAAGAGAGGATCATGAGTCCAATTCTCCTCTAGGGGTATGATTGTTAGGTAGAAAAGGGGACAAAATCTGTCTGCCATATGAAAAAAAGTGGGGTGTAGGAATGAACCATCTATCCGTTGCATACACATATAATTTACTAACTATCGTGTGCTCTTATTTCACCATCCCATGCCTAATTAAGATTTTTAATCGTTTACCCTTCACTGCCTCCAATATTCTAACTTCAAGAGGACTTATATAAGCGTATCAATAATATCCAAGTCTGCATTTTAGGTCGACAATCAAAAGTACATATTCTGCCTAGTACTCGGTCCAAGATACTCTCAATTGAATCTTGATAATGTTTTGCTTTGTTGTGGACGCCAAGCCGGTTCCGTGACACCTTCTATCTTTAGAGTCGCTCACAACTTGTCACCTTATCTACCCCCAAGGACTCAATCGAGTCTGCGTATATTTCTTAAGTACCTTCTATGGTCAATCCATACAATTCTCCATTCTTAAATCTTACTCGTATATTTTAATTTGTCCATTTCTTTCCATATTAGATCATCGACTCCTTTGGTACTTACTTTGAATTCAGAGGTAGTATTTATTTAATGAATTTATTTCATATCAACTGACCAATCATCGTTATGTAGAATCAAATTTTATTTCTACCTTTATCCGAATTACTTATTGCAAATTGTCCAGACTTTCACAAATTACATCTCATCATCTATGTCCTAGCACTCTCTACTCAAGACAGTCAATTAGGTTATGTTCTATAATTTCTCTATTGTTAGTAGAGGCAATCATCATATACAAATGCTACCATAAACAGTTAAAGATTAAAAATGACACACATAAGATTAATTTTTTTATGTATTGCTCATATCAATATTGATGATGTAGAAAAAGTAAGAAATAATTAATATAAAGATAAAAAGATAAATAGTCTTTATTTATGAAAATTATTCATCATATTCCTTTCTTTTTATCCTTTCCATTATCTTTCTTCCTTTTCTTTCCTTATCTTCTTTTCTCTCTCTACTTTCTTACTCTACTCTTTCTTCTTTCTCTATGCTTCTTTTCCCCACTTTCTCTCTTTACTTTCTCTCTTCTTTCTCCTTTTTTTTTTCTCTCTCTTTCCTTTTACTTTCTTTCTCTCTCTTTCCTTTTACTTTCTTTCTCTCTCTTTCCTTTTATTTTCTCTCTCTGCCTTTTCTCTCTTCCTCTCTCTCTATCTTTTCTTTGTTCTCCATCACTTTCTTTCTTCATTCTCTTTCTTCTTTCTTTCTCCTATCTCTCTCTCCCTCTCCCTTCCTCTTTCACTCTTCTCTTCATTCTCTTTTCTCTATTATTCTTCTTTCTCTCTCTTCCCTTCTCCTTTGTTTATTTTCTAAATCATCTGCTCCCAAAATAATATGAAAACTAACTCAAAGGCTAGTTTTTCTTTGTTTTGATTTCATTCTTATTTTCATTATCTAAATTTCATCAATTCTCATTGGCCTTGGATTTTTATTGATTTAATATAGCAATTACATAATTTCTACTCCTAAATGAAGCCCAATTTCTACCTAAACTGAGGCTAAATGGAATTATTCAAGAAAAATGACAATGGCGGCAAGAGCAAATTTCAAATTTTGATTCCACGCAAAGATCAACGTTTTGATCAATTGTAGAGGCTTATTATGTAATTAGCATACTCAGAAATGAATTAGCAAGAAGAAATTTGAAAGACAAAGACTCCTCCTACCTTAATTTTGAATTTTCAGCAAAGTTTTTGAACTTTCCGGCAAACCTTTGGCGTCGTTGCAATTTTTTGTTTCCTTCCCTCTTTTGCAAAACCAATTGGACTGGAATGTAGTTGAGATCAAGATGAAATTGTCTGCGATTCGAACAGGGTAAACAGAGCTCAAATGATGGGTGAATTGCAAGTTCGTCTTCTTCGTTTTTGTTCTTCTTGTGTCCATGGTCTTTTGATATTTATAGGGCGTCTTGGCTCGAATTTAAGCTTATTAAATTTGTGAGGTATGGGCGAACATAGCTGGGTTGATGGTAGGGTCGTAGGCTTGTAGAACGACGAGTTGCAGGGAGAAGGGATTGAGAAGGTAGAAGCTTCGTCAGCTACTTCCATGATAGTTTGAAGGATTTTAATATAAGTTAAATAAAACTTAAAGCGTTAGGATATCACTGAACGTAACCTGACTTAGCGGTTAAGACACTAAGCCCAAGCGTCAAGTCCCTTCCTTCGAGTCCTCCTTTAGGTGCTTTTTAATTTCTTTTTTCTGATTTTTAGAAGAATAACTCAACTATATTTTATTTCCTATATTAAATGCAGATGGGCCTAGCGGTCTAATAGTTAAAATGCATTCGTTCTTCCTTCGTTCCCCTGGTTGCGTGTTAGACCTCTACCTCCTCCCTTTTTCTTTCTTTTCCTTATTTTATTTGTTATAGTGTTTATAGGCATTTCAGCATGGTATACTCAACTGGCTTGTAGCTCAGTTGGTCTTCACGTCCCCTTCTTCTCCCAAGGCTTGGGTTCGAAGCCCTTCCTTTTTCAATTTCCCAACTTTTATTATATATATATGTTTATATATTTTTTATTATATAATTAATATTTTCGATATTTTAATTATTCTAAAAATCCTATAAATTCTTTTATATTTTTCTATTCTATTTCTATATTTTTTCATT
>JAMLFT010007067.1:0-15275 GCA_026544285.1 Pachyrhizus erosus
TTTTTTATTTTTAATATTATTAGTTTTTTATATGAATAAGATAATTTATAATTAAATTTTTATAAAAATTACAATTATATATTTACGATAGTATATGGATTAGAAGTGAATTTAAATCATTATTTTTTTCATGTGTAAAGAAAGATAGATAGAATTTTGTTCGATTACAACGGTAGCTGTAAGATGGAACAAAGTAGTAGATTTTTCTCCAGCAATTCAATAGAATATCCACATATATCAACTATGTTCTTAGGAGAATTAATTCCCTTATGTTCTAACTTATAAGTTTGAAATCTAGCAGGTAAGGCAAGGAATAACATCTTTAACTAATGGATCAATCTCGAGTACCTCATCACTAATCTGTCAAAGTCTACTTGTAAAGTTGCAGTAAAGAAAAAGTTCTATACTTAATAACTGTTACCAAATGGATACTGATTATGCTAATAATTTGAATTATTATATATTTTTTTTATAGGAGATTACATATATTTTCTACAGAAGATAAAATAAACTCTTGTACACCTCCAAGATAGCACTTTTCTCTTTTGCAATAAATCAAACATACTAATTTTTATTTTTTTTTGACAGATGAATCAGATATCTACATTAGAATCAGAAGATAATTTATCTTGAGGGATGAAGCGATTAATCCCTAACTAACGTCCGCAATGCATCTTATCATGAGACACTAACCTGATACATTCCAAGCAGTCTCCTGGGGTCCTTGATTGAATGATTGATTAAAATGGTATAACCTAAGAACCTGGACAAGAAATCGATCTTGACCATTATTTTTTATTCTTAAAAGTGGTGCTTCAGTTGAATAGGACAAGAAATTTTAAACTAAGAACTCATAAATGTGCCCTTGAATATGAGTTTCCAACATGGACTGCACCAAACAGCACTCAGTTTAATAATTCAGAAATTAGAGCAAATCAAATTACCCACACTGCCACATGCCTAATCCTTTACTCTCAAAGTTGAAGGGTTCTTTTCAAAAGTTTCAGACAGAGGAGAGGAAAGGAGTAAACAGATGCATGCCCCCATGACCATGAGATCAAAATGTGTCGTCCACTAAGAACAACAAAGTGGAAAGAAAATATCAATCATGGGACGGGGGAAAGCTACGTTCAATAAAGAACGGTAGCCAATCCATCACGAGCAACGAAAAGCAAAGCAAAAGAATATACATATTTTAAGAATCACGCACTCCAGAACTTTACAAGATATCTCCACAGAATACGTCCCATGTATGTGTTAACAAGACCGTGATTTTGGAAAGGATTTGAATTCTCTTAAGTAGATTAGTTGAAATGAATAACTTTAACTATTAGTTGATATTTTAATATATAATTTATTATCTATGTGTATATAATCATATTGATTGTTGGTTTATTCATAATAATTGAAATAAATTTATTTTTAAAGTAACTTTTCCAGTTTAGAGGATTTAGAATTTTTTAAAAATACGAGTAATAGAACAAAATATAAAAAATAATTCTCTATATTTTCATAAAAACATTAACAAAAAATGTATGAGAGAAATAAACCGTTTTGAATGAATGAGCTCACGGGGACCTTGTGCTGATGGCTGATTCATAGGATTGAATAAAAGTAGGGTCCAATATTTAGTCTATGCCAAAATAGCATTATGAATCAAAGAATTATTGATCAAAATAGGAAAATTTCTTCTCTTTTTTAAGAATTAGAATCTGTATAAAGTAGAGAATACAATAGAATAACAACAAATTGGAGACGTACGAAATTACGAATACGGGTCCACAGTCATATGGACTCACTCACCCATAATTTTGATTGTCATTGCCTCTAAGAAACACTCAACTGCACTCCTGTCTGATCAATTAGTTATTAATTTTCTGAACATAAAACAAATTATATGTAATTATTTTATGTTTTTTTTTAATTTTAATTTAATTTTCTTAAATTGGCAAAATAAATTTTTTTATATTATCAATTAATAATATATTATCTTAAAAATAATTTTTACAATAATTATTATAAAAATAAACAGACTTATTATATATGTATAATTATTTTATATTATTAGTATATTTTAACTTTTTTTTGCTTATACACATATTAAAAATATATTTTAAAATTAAAGAAAGTAAGTTTTTATTGTTTACATTACATCATTTATTAAAAACAAACAAACAAATGCATCATCAATAAAGATAGAAAAGCAAGCAATAAATGCGCTGGCCATCCCAAATTCCTTGAAATTGAAAGCAAGTTCAAACTTTTCAATGCAAACAACTTTTCGCGTTGAAATTTAAAGTAAACTCAGTATGTTTGATTTCCGATTTCAAACGCATCATCTTTGCCTTAAATGTAGAAGGTTCGTTTAATATGTAATTTATTGAATGTAATTTTAATTTTAATTTAATTAATTTTTTCTTTAATAAAAATCCTTATTTGTAAATTATTCAATTCATAAATATCTTTTTTAATTTTTTATAAATGTTAAGTAATTCATAAACAATAATTATTTATATAAAAAAATTTTTTAATTTTAAATAATCTAAAATTATATGAGACACATTAAAATAAAATTTTATTAATAAATAACCTAATTAAACAACTTTTATTATAAATGTTCTTAATAACTTTTCTCTTCTTCACACCTTTGACTCCCACATCAAGTAAGAAACTACTTTTTATTATTGTTTTTCTTATTTATAAGACTTTATTTATTAATTTATGTATATAAAAATTGATAAATTTAGATATTAATATTAAATTAATTTTGTAAATATTAATATTTTCTAAATTTTTTCTTAGCATTGTTGGAATTAATTATAATTTTCTTTTACTTTATGAAAACTTATTCATCTTCTCTAATTTCATTGAAGAGAGAAAGAGACAATTCTAATTACATTCAATTACTTTAATTATGAATTAAAATAATAAAGATATTTTAATCAAAAAATAATTAATACATAAGATAGTTGAAATGATGTTTTATAAAAAAAGACAAAAAAATTTCAAAACAATGTCATATAATAATGGATAGAGGCACTCCCTTTGTTTCAAAATAATTGCAACTTTAACATTTGAAAAATATCCAAAAAAATATTGATGTTCTCTATTTTAATGAAATATTAAAACATTTATTCTAATATTATCTTCTAATAAATATTTTTGTCATGATAAACTTAATAATACATTTATTGAAGTTAAGAAAGTGAATAAAGATACTAGTAAAATTGTCTTCTAATAAATATTATTTTCTTGGAATACTTATTTTTTTAATTTATGTGAGAAAATCTTAAACATCAATCAATTTGAGACGAAAGGAGTAGTAATATATATAGAGAAAGAGATTATTGTTCACTCATTGACAAACATACCAAGTCGTTCCATAGTATTTTGATGAATAAAGTATCATTCCTACAAAGATTCATGTAATATTTGATAAATTTCACAAGTTTTTACTAACTCAACTAATGAAAAGTGAATAATTGTTAATGAAACCAAGTTATAATTGATATGATTACCAATTGAAATAAGTATTAAAGCAAATAAACAAGAAACTCAATAATTTTGTTGAACACTTTAAATATGGTAAAATTGGGTTGATCAATAATGAATTAAAATGGTGGAGTTGACTTCACCAAATCATTCCCTCATGCATACATAAGTTGTCCATCTAATTTAAGGTTCAATTATTATCGTCAAATCATAAAATACTCTAACTCTAATCCCTTGAAAATAAGAGCTTAAATCCCTTTATTAAACTATTCATCCCTTGCATAGCTTACCAAGTAACTTGCTTTAAGAACAAGAGTTAAGAGATTACTAATAATATTTGCTCAATCCCTAGAAACAAAACCTTTTAGTTGTTCTTCTCCATTTCAAAGTTCAAATATATTTACCAATCATATTTAAACCACAAAATAAAGCAAAGGGTAATCAAATAAAAAGAAACATTAAAAACAAAAGAAACACTTAATAATGGACAATCAACATAGATTGGTAACTTAAAATTTGTGCATGAAGATTAGTTTAGTTACATCAACCCCAATAATGAAGGATTTAACTACTCATTATCATGTGAATCATTAAAATACATAGAAAAATTATGGAAATGAGAAGTAGAGCCATGGGAATGCCTCTCTTCACTATAGATATGCTTTACATGAGATATATAAGTTGATAGCATTTTTGAAACTTGAGCCTTTTGTATATGATATATTTTCAAGCACCAAAAATGTGACTTTTAGTAAACTCTTGCTAAGTCAACATGTCCACTCATTAAGCAAGTTGGCTTTGCAAAAGATGGTTGCTCTTTGTATTTAAACTTACGAAGCTAACAATAACTACTAGCTGAGCAAGTTTAGGGATAAAGAAGTGTTTTCCTCTTGTGATCTTCTAGCTAAGCTACAAGGAGAATTCATTAAGCAAACCTTAATTATCCATAATTTCAAAACAACTTTAATTTATCTCCTCTTAACCTCCAAAAGGCTTTCAAAATTCTTCCTCCAATTTTTACATGAAGGGTTAATAAAAAGTTAGATAATTTGTCAAAAAATGATTAATTGGATATAATTGCTAAATACTTACAAACCTATTGGATTAAGACAAAAAAAAAAGGTTCTAAATAACAAAACATATGAGATAATTGTTTCATTATGTTTCTAAAAGTAAGCATAATTGGTATTTATCACTTATAATATTAGGTTACTTGTTAGCCCAACTCCCTTTAGGATAAGAATTACATTAAACTAATAAGATAGATATAAAAGATATTTTATTCATAAAATTATTTGATAAAAACAAAGTAAAATATAATATATTTATATTTGTCAAAAGATAGAAATATACATCTTAGTACAAGAGACGAAGGTGAAGTAATACTTGTATCTCCTAAAGAATGATACTGCTAGGAATATTTTGTTAATAATTTTTGCAACAAAACTTAAATGAAAATTTTTGAAAATTGAATAAAATTTTATATATTTGAATTTATAAAAAAAGAAAGTGTATATTTTAATATAAGAGGAGAATGTCATCATAATAATCTCATATTTTAAGAAGAAAAAAAGTGTAATTTTCTCTTTTTATTAATTAAAAATAATGGTTAATTTTTTCTTTAAAAAATAAGGATATAATAGAAAAGTTATCAATGATATCATCTTAAACTTTTGAAATTATAAATATAAAAAATCTTACAAATTATAATTAAAAAAAGAGATAATACTTTTTACAAGAAAAATTTTGCTAACAAATCTAACTTTGAATTAGTGATTAACATTATGTTAATTTGAGTGAAGCTCAAATCAAATCTCTTAAGCAAGATATCAAATATGAACTATTTAAATGAAAAAATATAGTTAAAAAAAATCACTAAAAATGACTAATCAAATTCTTTGATAAAAAATAGTCATTGACAAAATTAAATTAATAAATACTTCGCAGTTATTACATGATAGTTAACAAAAAATAAATCAAATGAATGATTTTTTAATTGATTCATATTTGAGTATATTAGGCCTAGTCATCAATCAATTTCATGCCAAATATCCCTAACTCAACCAAACTAAACACTTTTATCTTTCATTCAAACATGTCATAACCCATCTTCACCTCATTTAAATAATTTTCAAGTTGATTTTTATGAGTTGCAATCAGATCAAGAATTATGATAAATCCAAATATTCTAAAAGTGACAAATAAAATGATAAGAAAGGAATACATCTCATTTAGGAATGACAATAGATACTTGCAAAAATTATCCATAATACATGGAGTAATTTTCCATTTAATGGGTATAAACTTATATGTGAATAATTGCCCACAAATTTTAATGGAATAATAATAATACCCAAAAGATATATCACATTCCTTAATTCACCAAACATAAAATAGATTATGGTAGTTTTTTAAGAGATAGGTCATATTCTTTAATTAAAAAATTATATTCTTTATAGAGATAAATCATGATCTTTATTTATTTAAAGCTTATTTTTTTAATCCTAATAAATTTATGAATTTTGTTTTTGATCCCTAATAAATTTTTTTCTAAGTTTTTATTAAGTAATAAATATTTTATTTTGTGTTCAGTCTCTAAAACATTTTAGATAACACTTTAAATAATAAAATGAAATTATTTAGATAGTGTTTTAGAAATAAAAAAATAAAATAAATTTTTTATTAACAAACAAAAACTTAAAATTTTTTATTAGGGACCAAAATAAAAATTCATAAATTTATGAAGAATAAGAAAACATATTTAAGTCTTTACTTAAAGATAAATCATGTTCCTTAATTTTAAAAATTACATTTCTTATTACTTTTTTTTAAAAAAAAATTTCTATTGATGTTTTATGATGATTTGTTTTGTAAAGAATTTTTAAATAAGAGTTTAATTTTTGCAATGTTTTATAATTATGTTTTATAAAAATTTTAAATGAGATTTCAATTAATAATTATTTTATTTTTACCAATATTTTGTTATTAATTTTTTATAATTAATTTTGTAAAAAAAAATCATTTTTTTATAATTAATTAAAGTACAAATAACAGGTAAGAATATGAATATTTAGATAGCCAACAAAAACATACACATATTTTAAAATTACTACGCACATAAATATGAATTTAATTATAATTTTTTTAAAAATTACTTAAGATAACAAATACTATAATACTCTATATATGCTCCACCCATTATTGTATATAATCTCATTTATTATTTAATAACTCTAAACATGTGATTTTGTATATATTTTTTAATAAAATTTAATCAATAATATTTATAAAAAAAAAACAATAATACAGAATTTTATGAAAAGATGTATGATAACTAGTACGTTGTTAACACTCCTTAAGATAACTGAACCATATATATATATAGTAATCCTGAGGGTAACACTGATTAGTCTAACACTCCTTAGAAACACTAGAAAAGAAAGCATCCGAATTAGCAAGCTTTACCAGGATCAAAAGAATAAGGGATAAAGGGAAAATTCTCGAGCTTAGTTCAGAGGATAATTTTGTGCACAGTTAAATCAAATCACGAATGGGGCAGCCTCAGATTGAGCCTCCTAAGCCACAAGGAATGCATCACCATGTACAAAAGATCATACGGTTTAGCTGGGCGATGGAGCATGAAATGCCTTTGCACCTGAACCACTTTCCTCTGCTTCTCCAAATACTCCTCCATCGAAATCCCCTTAAGAATTTCCTTTATTTTGGGTATCATAAAAACGGGAACGTGAACCGAAAATTGTGACCAATCGAGAACATCACTAAAGGGCAAAACATAACCATCGGATATAATCACCGGAACACAACCTGCGTGTATGGATTCCACGATTCTTGGACTCGCCACTTCGTACCCACTGGGGCACAAGCAGAACATGCTCTGGCCCATTAAGGAGAAGTAGTTTAGGGTTTCGGGCAAGTACTCGTGGACTTGGACTTCTGTGTCTTTGTCCTTCCAATGTCCTAAGAGTTGGGCTCTCACTGGGCCGTGGGACCCACCGGCGAAGAATGCCAAAATGGTGCGATTGTTAGCGGTTTTGTTTAGAGGAACGAATTGATCGTAGGAGAACTTTATTTCGGGTATGGAAACATCCCTTTGTGGTTGGAAACCTTCTGAGGAATTTGAGTTGCAAAGGGCACGGATCAAGTTCTTGTAAAGGTTAGGGTGTGCTGCTGAAACATCTGGTGCCTGAAGATTGTATCGTTATGTAGGACTAATTAGAAATTATAATTAATTTCAGATATGCACAATTCAAATCAATTATGAAAAATACTTGAAAAGGGTCTACAAATGCATAAATAACATGCAAGGCTCTCCTTATATGTGGTATATCTTGTTGAATTTAATTTGAATCAACAAACTTATTATAAGTATGTCATTAAATGACAGTAAAATTTTCTTTATATTATCAGTGTATAAATTATCAACTCAGCTTTTTACATTATCATATTTTTATAATAATTATTTTAAAAATTACATATAAATAATTTTTAATTAATTGATAATATAAAATTCTTCATAGAAAATGTGCATGAATGTTAAACTCATTTTATTTATATCTAATAAGACTTTTAATTGAGTGATGATAAATATATGTGATATATTGTTAATAGAAAAGAAAGAAAAATAAAAAAGAAAATGGGGTTGAAATTGAGGTGGAAAAAGAAGCAAAGTGTAGGTTAGTAGTTATTCTTTTAATTTTTCTAGTATAAACTCATAACTAGAAGTTACTTCATGCCCAGACGAATTCCTTAAACAAATAAGTCAGTGGATAAAAAGGAATTGTAGTTAGAGAAATAGTTGCATATAAGGAATAGTTCAACAACATATGCTTAACTAGAAAAGAGTATGTAGGGGCCCAATTGAGTTGTACTATTATTAAAAAAAGAATTACTTGAGTTGCACAAAATTATAAAAATAATCATATCAATTCTCATTAGACCAACAGCTAGAGTTTATTACCTTCCAGAACCCGTGTCATTCTTTGAAAGAGACACTTGTTACCTTAATTAGCAATTAGTATATTCCTAGTGTTAGTGGAAATTAAACAGTGACCATAGCAATGATCCAAAATTAAACACATAAAATAGTAAGAATCAACGTACCCAATCGTGGCAAGACAGCAGAAAATGGTCAGCACCTATGCTCTTATTCCAGTATGGGTATCTATGTGATACCAAATCGATGTAATCCTTAACAATATTCTGAAGGCGTGCCCGAGAGTAATTGGTGTATGGCAAATACACATATTGCACAATATTAACAACACTAATGGGAAGAAAAAAAGCATTGGCCTTGTTGGGATCTTTAGCCAAAAATGGACTCTTCCCACTTTCTAATTCATCCAAGAATTGCCCTTCAATCGAGTATATGTCCTTCATTGGCCCTAGGTGGAAAATGGGTGGCTCTCCTTCCTTGTAAACCCATATTCGGAAGCGTTTCTCCATCTCCTTGTGACTCCTATGTGTACATTAAGAAAATAAAATGCATCAACATAAATGGAAAGATTACACAATAAACTAATTAAATTTCTTCAAACAAATAGTATATAGTAATTCCTCGGAAGGGTTTGGAGTTTTTAAATGTGACTTAGTCTCAGATCAAAGATTAATTTTATAATTGATCAAAAACATTCAAATTTGTAAAAATATCTCTAGATCTCATCAAAAGTTATAGATCTTAATTACGGTGATTATAAAAAAGTAATTAAATTTCTTTACTTTTGTTGTAATGATTTTTCCATGGTTATAAAAAAAGTTTGAAATTAACCAGCTCGTGCAACTCACCAAATTTGCTCATTACTAGTGCTCCTCTAAGGATTGTTCTTTCGGAGTGGGTGAAAGTAATGTGATTGGTTAGAGTTTCCTTCTCCCATACTCCATATCCTTGTTCTGTTGGATAGGGGAGTTTTCTATCATGCTTGGTCTGAAACTTGGTCACAAATTGTGATTCAAGTGTACCTTTTAAGTTCTCTAAATACAATTCTTTATTTAAAAAAAAAAAATCTATGCTCCTCTAAGGACTTTCAAGTTATTGCTTTTGGGGGAACCACATATTTAAGTCAACTCCTAGTAATAGAGATAATTTTAGGACTTGGAAAGAACACACTCTAGTTCATAGAAGTTCAAAAAGAGCTAAGCAACAAAAAAGTAGCTACATACATATATGAATCAATTTTCACGCATGCAACTTTATTGTATGTAGAAGGGTATAAGAGTAGGAAAATAAATCAACATTAGATGACACTTAAGAGAAAAAAAAAAAAAAACAAACATAAGTATCATATTACAAGATATAATATAATAAAAAGATAGATGTAAAACAGAAATAATAAGTGTTAGTGAAGTGTTTAATATGAATATTTTTTAATTTATAATAATTGAAGACATGTTCATATTATATACACGTGAATGTCACTGTTTATATATTAATACCATCACTCATAGGAATAATAGGCTTTGAATGTTGCACAAAAACTTCAAAGCCAAAGTACACTAAGGCTGGAAGTTAGGCATAGGTTCCAGACATGCACCATGACCATGCGATATGCTCTGCACTTTCATTATCTTAGTTCAAAAAATCATGCTAGCCATTCCAGAGGAACAATTAATATAGTAAATGATGTATATAGTGTGGCCATCGCCCTATGGAGGCTATAGTAATGACTTGGGGCACTCTCTTCATTCAATCTTGACTAAGTTGTTATACTCTCTAGTTTGAGAATAGTTAATTATCATTTTAAAGGTTTTAATTTTTTTAAATCATTCATAATCTGTATCTATATAAAAACTGTCCAGAAATTTGGACACGTATCTTTATGTCAATTTTTTCATATTAAATTTTCTCTTTCTTTCTGTTTTACAATTTTTTATTAAAAAGTTGAGTTCTTGAGAAAGGGTAATATAATCAAATGAACTTATACTCGCCATATATGTATCAGTTCTTGTGAAAAAAGTTCAAATTCCATAACTACATACACGTGGATTCAATTTTGAGATTCATCATGTATATACGAATAAAAACAATTAAGAAAGGTTCTTGTTTTAGACTGGGATTATACTTTTGAAAAAACCAAAATAAATTAATACATATATAAAACTTATACTCCCTTTAAATTGAAAATATATATAATGACCCTCTTAATCATTATTTAAAATTCTTTAATATAGATTGTTGGAGAAATTATCAAGGTTGGTTTACTTAGGATTCCTAGCCGGGGGAAGATAAACACAAATAACAACGGTTCTTCCAATGTTTGGACTTGGTTATGCATTATCAAACAAAATTAAAACAATTAAATCTCTAAAAATTAATAATTTATTAATTAACAATAAAAAGAATAGTTTGATATAACAATTCAGAGATCCAAAAGAGGTTATTGGGCACAAGATCTTAACTGATGAAAGGCAAAAGGGTTTCTGTAGACTGATCCCATGGGAAGCAAGTCACCCTCTCGAAATGAAGCATGGCTTCGTTTCCTAGCAGCTTCTCGTATTGCTGATCGAGCTCTTGCCAATCCCTTTTCTATGCTCATCAAATGACTCGGTTCCTGTCTCTGCATGTCAACATGAACACAATTATATATAATTATAAATAACTATATAAGCAAAAAAAATAAAAACTTAATTTCACTATTACTACCAATTAGTATATATATGAAGCTTCATATACGTGGTCAAATTAAAACGTTCTAATACTTTCCAAAGATTTAAAAGACAATTTACAACAATTGTAACCACTACGTTAAGGTTTCGGGAGTCTCTCTAATTGCACTGTGACCATATATAATATTATCCAGAATTTTTCACAATATAAAAAAATACGACAAAACTTCAACCCCAACCATAATCGTGATTTAAAATCTCAATACCCTTGAGACTTTGATAACACGAATGAGTTTGTGGGGGTTTGAAAATAAGCTTATTTTCAAGAAATTTAAGGAAATTGATAAAAATGAGGATTATTTCTTCAAGATATGTATATACATTAAATCAAAGGTACAGATAAAATTAAAGCTTACAGTGCTGGAGTTGTTTTTCCTGCTTGGTGTTGTTTTCCCATGAGAAACTAATGGAGCAAGAGCAGTGAAAGAATAACAAGAAGGGGAAGGAGAGATGTGTAGATAACAATGGATGATGTATGTGAGAGAGAGTATGAGAAAGAGAGAAGGGTATAGTAAAAGTGAGGTGTTGCAATTGCCACTAGCCATGGCCTTAATTATTAGGTACCTAACATAGCAATCACGAAGTGAAGAGAGTTAAGGTTAAGAGCTAGGAAACAGAAAAAATTTCTGTTTAACATAATAAAGTGATCAAATCAATTGCCACTCCGTGCAACACCCAAGGCAGTTTGGCATGGATCATTGAGAGAGTTAGCAACAGATTGTTATTCATACGGCCACAAATATATTCATGAATGGCATTGTAAGACGCAGTCTTTAACACGAAACTAGAAATTGACCCGTGTTACAACCGTCAGCGAAAAAAGCCACCCAATTTTTTTAAAAATAATAAATTCAAAAAATTTTCAACTAAATATAATGATAAGATAAGATTATAATCTTAAAAAAAATAAATTCTAAAATAAGATAAAATATATTTTAATAACAAATGCTAAAGATATTTTTCAATTTCATTAATGTGTAGAAAAAATTTTCATTTTGTCAAGTCTCTAATCCACATTATTTTGAATATTTGTTGACTTGACTTTTATAATTAAGATTTGATGAAGTTTGTTTCATTATCTTAGTTTTAGACCTAATTATAAAATTTTCAATTTTTATATAAAGTATTTTTGTACTAACTTATTATACTTTCTTCGTCATATATCAATAATGATTTGTAATTAGATTTAATAATCATATAAAATTAAAACTATTTTACACTTTCAACGTATGACGATTAAACTCGTTACAAAATAGAAAGAATGTCATGTGAAAAAATCGACATGATGATACATAGTCCAAAGTTTTAGTTAATTTTTATATAGGTATAGATAATAATGCATTCTAATTAAAAAAAATGATTTAAAAATCTTCCTTTTAAATCATTGTAAATGAATAAGAAATCAGTTGCTCAGTAACTTTATCTTCTCAAAAAAATATTTCGATAAGAAATTAGCTAATAATAAAGAAATGGACTATTACTTTTTAATCATATTTTAGTCTGTACATGACACATGATGAATTTATTTTTTATATAATTAAACGTTATAATGCTTAAATACCTTTTAATGAATAAATTAGATAATAATTAATAGTGATAATTAACAAACCTATTTGAATATATAAAGTATATTTTGAATTTAAAAATAATTTAAATTAAAATATAAGATTATTTTTAATTATTGATAATTTTATTTTGCAAAATTTATTAAAATTTAATTTAGAGATATAAATAAAAAATAAATAAACAGTTAGAAAATCAATATATAGATAAAGTGATTTTATACTATAATTTCAAGTACTACTAAAATTATTCTACAAATATTATAAGTATTTAAAAATAATTTTTAATTTAATATGATACTTCTAACAAGACATTAATTTCTATTGTTAATATTTCTTTTAGTACATTGAATTTAGGAAGAAAAAAAATTCAAGATCATTAATATCAATTACTGTTTACTAAAACATAAATTTGTTTCAAAGATTGACATGTTATTTTTTTCATTTCATTCCATTTTAAAATTTCAACTATTGGGATAAAAAAAGAAAAAGTTATTTCATATTTTAAATTTTTTTGAAATAAGTTACGAATAAAAGAAAATAAGGTTTGTTATTTTTTATTCCCTAAATTTTTTAGGATTTTTAGTTTTAATCTTTGAAATTTTTTTATTGATCAAGATTCTTTAACTTTTTTTTTGTAAAGGACTAGTAAAAAAATCTTTAAGGGCTGAAACAAAAATCTTTAAAAACTTAAGAACTAAAAAGATAACATAATTGTCATTTATTTTTGTTGAAGTTAAAAATCAAATGTAAAAGAATTTTCCCTATAACTTTTTAAAAAGGAATAATAAAACTTCTTAAATAATTTTGAAAACAAATCTGTGTTTGAATTAAATTGCATAATCATATTAGCAGATTAACTACAAATAATATAAATTTTTATTAGCTAATAACTGAAATTAAAATATTCTTTAAGAATATAAAATAATAATAGCTTGAAGGGGGGGCTTAAGGTGATTGTTTGACCTTATGACAATCACAAGTCAAAAAAGTAGTTTGAGATGACAGAGACAAAAAAAACTTTTAATTAGTTGTAAGGGTATTGTGTGAAATGTTTATTCAAAGAAGAAAAAGAGAAAAATATTAAGAATGTCCAATTGAGAGAATAAAGAGAGTGAAAGTAGCAATCTTTAAGTTATGTATTCTTATTTATAATATAGGATAAAAAAGTATTTTTAATTATAAAAAATAAAGAAAAAGGAAAAGAAATACAAGCATGGATTTTTCATCATCCCTTAACCAAAAGTTTGATTAAAAGGTTGGAAGTTGACTACATGGATATTTATAAAAAAAACTCTTATCTATTTTAAAAGAAAAACACATGAGTACACTAAAAAATTTCAATTCTTGTCTTATTTCCTTTTAGAAAAATAGTTTTTAATGAATGGAATATATTAGGGGTGACAAAACAGGTTGAACCTGTCAAGTTAACTCACAAAAAATGGTAAAGGTAGGTTAAGTGATTCAAGTCGCCAATTCACCAATATTTAAGACATGTTTAAATAAATTTACATTTTAATAGAATTAAGAAATAGATTGTGTGTGTGTGTGTATAATGATACATACACACACATATCATATATTTCTTAATTCTATTAAAATGTAAATTTATTTGAACATGTCTTAAATATTGGTGAATTGGTGACCTGAATCACTTAACCTACCTTTACCATTTTTTGTGAGTTAACTTGACAGGTTCAACCTGTTTTGTCACCACTAATATATTCCATTTATTAACTTGTTAACCTAACAATTCAGAAATTATTAATATGTTGTTTTATCTTTAGGTGGATCGACCCTTTAACCCACATCTAAACAAGGTGGTTTGTGTTTCGTAACATACATCTACTAATGGGTTAAGGTTTCCTATCCCACTTAAGGTGTGCTAAAAGTTGGTGATTGAGCAAGTGAATTGCCTTACTTTACCACTTCTAAATGCTTAAAAACATTATTTCATTTAGTTTTATCAATTAGAAGTTTGTGTAATCTTCTGTATCCTTGATACACAATGACAACCATTTACACACATATAGTCATCACTATACAACAACGGCTACAACATCTTTTCCACACTTAGTGGTTCATAATTTGCCGTCAATTATGATTATGGTTTCATCGTTAACGATACTTTCTAAAGCGTTACCATAAATCTTGTTCTACCAAATAACATCTCACCTCAAAGGACTATCATATTTTTCTTACGTCTCATTCCATCTCAAACATCTTCATTTTTCTTGTCTACATACGACTCACCAAAAAAGATTACTCTTATTCTTATGTCCTCTATAACATCCTACATTTTAATTTTTGAATATAAACTCTGGTTATTAGATTTTATGAACATAAATAAAAATAATTCAAGTATAATTTTAAATTATTTATTTAGCAAAATTTAAAATTTTAAATAAATATTATAATCTAGAAAAATTAATAGTAATATATCAGAATATTTAAAAGAAATTAGATTTTAATAATAAAATAAAAATTAAAGAAAAATATTATTTATAATTTATTTATTTATTTTGTTACAAAATCTATAAA
>JAMLFT010007068.1:0-15275 GCA_026544285.1 Pachyrhizus erosus
AAAAAAAGAGAGAAATATGTGAGAATTAGGGTGAAAATAGAAATTGTTTGATTGAAGAAAAATATAGTGAAAGAAAAAAATGTAAATTATCTTTCGAGAATATTTGGTTTGAAAAATTATTATTATTACTATTTATTTTATTTTTATTATTAATATTTGTTTTTATTTTCATTATTTATTATTAATAATCATATTTTATTATTGGTATTATTTTTTATTTTGTATTATTAATATTTTATTTTTATTTTTTAATTATCTTAAATAACCTTTTGATCTCTATAAAATAGAAAATTTTTTATTTTAATCTCTTAAAGATTTGTGTTTTGATTGTAGTTCTAATAATTTTATTTGTTTTAATTCTTATTGCCAAATAATAATATTAATTGATAACGTAATAATAATATTAACAATCGATTGACTTATTACATTATTAATAAGTCTAACATATAGTCATGTGTAATTTTTTGATAAATTGTATCTTTAAATTTTTATTTATTCAAAATAGTTAATAATATCATATTAGTTTATGATAGATTAAAAAAATAATTTACAAAAAAAATACGTGTGTTTGTCAATTTGATGTCAATATGATTGTTACATTATCAATTAACATTATTACTTGACATTAGTGACTAATTTTTTTTTTTACAAAGACAAACAAAATAAAAACTTTAAAAGGCCTAAAATAAAAAACTTCATATTTTATAGGGACCTAAATGTTATTTAAATATTATTATTATTTTATGTCAATCTCAAGATTATTGGACATCACTAGTGTTACCACATTAGAGATATTGTTCGCTTTGATATTCAATAGTTCTCTTATGATTTCGTCTTTTGAAGGTGCCTAGATGGATTGAGGAGAGATGATGTTTTTAAACTTCATTGACTTGACTCCAAAGTAATGTGAGACTTTGAAACAAGTCCCCCAACCAAGACTAGAGGGTAAAAGTAACCTGAATCTTTCTTCTAGCAACAATGATCTAATTTCAAATTTGTTGGACATCATCAATGTTACTGAATTTTAACTATTGTTTATTTTTGTGTTAAATGATTTCGTTATAATTTTGTCCTTAAAAAATATCTTGATGAGTTAAGGTTAAGAGGAGATTATGTTTATAAATTACTTTTAATTTTGACTCTTAAAGCAATGTAAAACTTTTGACATACTAAAATAATTTTTATTTTAATTATTATTATAATAATATCAGGGGTTGGGGTAATAATGCATGGATAGTGTCTCGGATTTCAAGTTGCCTTGATGCAAGTTTGGTTTTGCTTTGATGATTCACGTTTATAGAGATTTTTCATGTCCATTACACTTAAGCAATTAATTGTATCTTCAAAAGACGCAGATCAAATGACATTAAATGAGAAACCAAACATGTGCTTAATCGATTAGTATGACCCCATAATTGATTAAAGACAACCAATGTTCCTATTTTCACGTAATTTTACAAACCGTTACACGAAAATTATTTATGTGAGTTCCAGTAATTTTTTTTAATTTTTAAAATCTTTACTCTATCAAAAAATTTAATATGCTTTCACTTCTATTTTTTTTTTTTTCTTTTGTCTTCCCTTTTCTTTCACCTTGCACTAACAGATAATCAGAGTGAAATAATATAAGGTGACTGCTCTAGGCACTAGGTTGATTTACATGGAGTACATGTGAACGTCCTTACAGTACTTCTCGTGTGTTTGTGTTCTCCGAAAGCTTTGGAAGCAATTGCAACTGTGATTGTGTCATACCTTTATTAGCCGCTGCCACTTTCGAGATATGTACCAAACAGCTCATCCTCATCCTATTCGTGAGGTGTGATAAGGTGTGAATCAATATCGATCTATTGTCAAGTGAAGGCTTCCCTTATTAGAAGGGACAACGTGCATGTGCTAAGCAAACCCATACATTTCTCAAGGATGGATCACTTATCGTTACCCTTGTTTTAACAAATTAATTCTCGATCGTGTAGTACTAAAATAAGATATTCTCAGAAAAATTAATATATAGAATAATATAATTTGGAACATTAATGATTTTCAATTCATGAAAGTTTACAACAATATTCACAAACAACGCACTAATACTTTTAACAAAATCAGGGACCAAGTACCACAAGCCATGACCCCCTCCATTATTATTTTTATTTTATGTACAACTTTTTTTAACGAGTAAAATAAAAAAAAATTGTCATTTTTTTTATTTTATATGTGAAATTCTTGATTTATGAGATAGTAAATATTTTTTATACATATATATATATATAGATAACATATCAAATTATATTAATATAACTTTTATTAACTATTACATTATTAATAATTTTATATACAATATGAATTTTGTTGATTTAATTATTAAATTATAACTTAATATTATTTTGATTTTTTATATTAAATTTTATAAAAATTGAACAACAAGAAGAAGATAATCAAATTATTAATATTTTAAAAAATATATAGGATGCATTTTAGTGTGATTTGTAGATATTTTTAAGTTGTACAAATGTCAATCCAAATAAAATTACTCGTTTCAAATTACAAAAATATATTTTATTATGTGAAACTTATGCATAGATATATACAAAATTTTGAAGTTTAATTTAATTTATTTTCCACATATGACCCTAAGTATTAAATGATTATCAAAATTATGAATTTATACAATGATTATTATTCAACATATAAATTTTAAAACAATAAAACATAGAAGTTTCATTTTAATGGTATTTTGGCACATCAACTAAAATATTCTAGCCTTCCACTTAATAAAATCAAATCTAAACCTTTAATTCCATGTTTTTCAATGCTTAGTATTAGTTAGACTTATTCTCATTTGTTACGTATACATGTTAATTTCTCGTTTGGTTCTCCCTTTTTTTTGTTTTTTTATAATTGTTTTTATTTAGTTTTTGTCTAAAATTCTTTATATTATAATGTTATTATAAGACTTAATTAATTCAAGGTAGATTGGTAAACTTATTTAATGACATGTGTCACTATTGTATTAACATCATTTATTTTAATTTAAATGAAAGAATCAAATTAAATCCATTATAAAAATTATAAAACTTAATTAAATCTTTAAAATAAAGATTCAAATTAAATCTAATAAATAAGATAAAAAAAATTAATTAAAGCGTTTTTTAAGAACTGAAGAATAATAAAACCTTGTTACTTCTTGTTGCTTAGCTTTTGATTGGCTGAAACCACGTGAACCATTTCGGATGCCCCAATCAATGAGATTGAAAAAAAGAAAATCAAATCAAGTCATGGATATCCTCGGAGAATAATTAGGCGAAAATCAAGGGCATAGAACCACGCAAAGCAATATAATTAAACATGGGCTTCCATGCCCTGAAAGTTGTAAAAGTTAAAGATTTGGACAAGTGTCAATCATCAGTCAAATGATGCATGCGCAGAGACAGAGAAAAGTGTGGGATGACCTCGTTATTCACTATTGTAAGAAAAGTTTAAGGATTTTGTCTCATATTCTAAAGTTAGTATCATTGGAAACCCCAAGGAACCAAATGATTCCATGTAAGTAATGGAACATCACTAATAATAACCTCAATAATTCAAACTAATGCAGTTCAATTTTACTAATTAAGTCAATCTCGCTTTATTATCTCTTACACTCTTACAAAGAAATATACTCTACTCTTTTAACATTTTTTTATTAGTTAAAATTGATTAAATTATAAAATTTTATAAAATAATTCATTAAATAAAGCATGTAGTCGAAATTTCTTTATAATTTTTAATAAATTTAAATCAATAAAAATACTAAAAATTTTATAAAAATATTAAAACAATATATTAAAGAGTGTATTTTTTATTTTTTTATATAATTGATCACATCCATCCATTTATTAATTATTGATCATGTTTAATAGTTTTTTAAAATTTATTGAAAATTTATAATATATATATATATATATATATATATATATATATATATATATATATATATATATATATATATATATATATTATAAAGAAAGAGAGACTGTTTGACATAAAATAAAAAAAAAAGAAAATAAAAATGGATTAGAAAAAGAAAAATAAAGAGACCTATATGAAAAAGGATTAACTATCAATTGAGAGCAATAGTTGTTTATATAGCTGAGAATATTCTTTGTACTCTTTTCATAATTCTCTTGTAAAAAATACAAGGAAAAAAGATTGCAGGAAGATTTACAATTTTATATACATTTTCAAGTTTTTTTTATGTAAAAGTTCAAGAATATTATATCTTTTTTTAAATAATGGTTTTTTAATTTTTATTTTCTAACATAATAATCTTTTTGTATTTTTTTAAGCTATTTTCTAAAGAATATTCTTAGATATAATTAAAAAAGTTAATTAATACTTGTATTGAAAAAATGTCAACTATAAAATATATTTATTCTTGATAAGAAGTTGATTAATTTATTATAAAATAGTTGAACAATTAAAAATATTTTTATTTAATTTTATATGAATTGAATTTTTTTAATTAGTATGAATTATTATTTTGAAACGGAACAAATAATGAGTAAGAATATTATTCGGTCAAATATACATAATTTCTCATTACGAACACTTATTCATATTTTGTTAATCGTTGAATTTTATATATGCAGATTTCACTCTGAGAAAGGTGCTGGTATTTATATCAGAGTTTTTGGTAATCTTTTTCTTTTTTTTCTGAATAGAAGTGGTAGAATGGAAGACGTACTTCCTAATATCACTATACGGGGATCAGAGTTATTTTATTGATACATATAAGATTTTCTTTAAAAAAAAATTCTCTATCACGTGATAGATCTTATTTAAAAAATCAAAAAGAAATGTGATAGATTGCATCCTATATTTCTTGTTCTTTTCTTTTATCTAACCTTAATTCTAAAAATGTGAGTAAGATTGAACAGAATTTGTCTTTGCATAATGGTAGAACTGTACAACATTAGTCTTATAAAAAAACAAGTTGGCTGAAATCAAATACACTTGTGTATAGTAAGAGGTAAATTTGTCTATTTAAGTTTAGGTGACCAAATTTAAAGATTAAGGTTTTTATTGATAAATATTTTCTTAGATTTTTAGGTTTTCTAGTTATGAAATACGAGAAAATTCGACATTAATAGACTATAAAAGTGGACTAGATTGCCTTTATCTAAAACCAATGGACTTTTTTTATAAGGAATAAAATTAAAATTGACTTATTTTATAAAGATTAAAAATATATTTAAATAAAAATAATGTCAAATTGTTGATGAAGGTTGATTTTGACGCAACATTCAATTTTAATGTGATGAATTATTAGTATCTTTATTGTTAAAACTGAAATCACATTTGAATTATTAGAGTTTAATGTTGTTATATTGAATAATTCTATATTATTAATTGTTAATATAATTTTTAAGATAATTAGGATAAAAAATAATAAATATATCAAACATGATAATTTATAATTGAATGATATTATAAAATTATTTTATATTATTAGTATATAATTTATTTTTTTTGTTTTTTAATATCTAATTAACACTTATCATTTTTTTATATTTTTCTTATATCACATTATATTATTCATAATTATAATACGTATATTTTTTTTCTTTCACTGGGTGTTTATGATATAATGGATGTCTAAAAATAATTTTCCTTATTTAAAGTTAAACATTAATTTTTTTGACAAATTACTTAGGTCCTTTTCACTTCTTGAAAAATAGTTTATAAAAATTTATAAAAAATACTTATAATTATGTTATGATGATTTAAAAATGATACCATCATGATATTATTAATATAACCATCATTGTAAGAAAATTACATCTTTTGAATTAAGGGAGGTGTATTGAATTAAAATTTTAATAAATTATTTTGACATAAAAAAGACTTATGAAATTTAAAAGATTTTGTAGAAATATAATGATTTATAAGATTTTTTTAAAAGACTTTCATAATTAAGATTTTATAATTTAGATTTTAATGAATTTATAACATATGAATTCATAAATTTTGAAAGGACTTTATAGATTGATAAAATTTTAAAATACTACATGAATTTGTAGAAAACATTCAAAATTATAAGAGTTGATTAAAAAGATAAAAAATAAATGATAAAATTAGGATAAAAAATAAAATAAATACAAATTTTTAATTTTTAATAGTAAATTGGTTATGTCTATGTTTTTTATATAATATTTCTTTATTCATTAACATCTTTCTATTTTAGTGTTTAAATATGAATAATATGTTTAAAATTGGTCTTCATTCATAATACCGAAAATAAAAATTCATCATTGATTTAATTAAAAATTTATCAAAATAATTAACTTCAGAAAAAAAAAAAGAAATATTTTTTTCTTTTATCTTAGTGAAGAGTTGCAAAATTAAAAAAATGATAAATTATTCTATTAACATTATCGTCTCTAAGAAAGAGAAAAAAATATCATAAATTTTTTTATTTTGTTTAAAAATCTTAATTTAATACTTTAAGACTTATATATATATATATAACAGTCTTCTAAAATCTCTTTAAAATTCTAATTGAATAGACTCTACTAAATTGAATGTGATATAAATTGATAACATTATTAATTTACATTTATATTTGATTTGTTACAATGGTATAAATTTTTACAAATATATCTTGATTATCTTAAGATAAATGTTTTTTTTTTTTGCAAAATTATAATTTTTCTCCCTTTTTTATTTTTATTTTTGATTTTGTTTTTTTTTATTTTTTTTATGATTTTAGTCTTTTTAGTTTAGAAAGTCCACCATTTTAATTTAATTTTTATTTTTACATTTTTTTATTTTTTATTTTTTTATTTTAATTAATTAAACTATTTCTTAATGACACTTTAAATGAACATGTTAAGCTTAGCATTTAATTGAATCAAAATAAAAAATAAAAAATATGTAAATTAAATATTAGACTAAAATAATAAATTTTAAAAAATAAGAGAATCAAAATCATAAAAAAAACTAAAATTACAAATAAAAAATTAAAACAGGACCAAAATTGCAACTTGAGAAATTCTTGTGTGGTCACATATCCAACAAGTCACTCTTACACACAATCAACGAAAAAATAATAACTAATAGAATAAAAGTATACAAATGCCGACCTGTAAAATATGATAAAAGAAAAATAAAAATTTGAAAAAGTAAAAGGATAAACCTTTATTCTTACTTCCACGTTTGGACATAGCCATCTTCTTCCTCGTATCTCCTTTATTGCCACCGATCAAAATCTTTGTCATGCACTGTACATAAACTAGAACATTGCCTAACTCCCTGATTGTCAATAAACCCAACATTTGAAATAAGGGAAGGTACCCCTCATGAACCAGCTCATGAACCAGCTCATGAACCAGAACCCTATCAATGCAAATCTTCAAAAGTGAGGTGTGAAGATCAACAATATGATTTAATTTCTTATGCTCTCATAAACATTTTAATTTGGGAAATTTTGATTCTGCCCCCGCATTTAATTATTCTTATCCAGGACCTATTGGTTTTTGTAGCTTAATTCGTAACTGTGATGGTGCTTGCATTATTGATTTTTGTGGGTCTCACGATATCTCTACCAATTTACACGCTTAACTCCTTGTTATTCTTCATGAACTGCAATTTGTATGGCAACAAAAATGCTATTTGCTTTTCTAATTAGTTCACAATCAACTACCCATTTTATTTTAGGTAGAATGACAAAGCTCCACAAGTATGCTACTATTATCCAGTCCATTCGAGATATTTGATTGCCAAAAATTGGATAGTGATTATCCACCATAATTAAGTCATGTTGATCAAAGTGCTAATCTTTTGGCTAGAAATTTAAAATCTAGGTTTATCATTTTCTTTTTAAAAATAATTGTTTTACTTTTATTATATTTTATATGTTGACATTTGTTTATTTTTATTTTATTAGTTATATTTTTGTTGAAATACAAATGAAAAAAAATTTCATAAATATAATATTTTAAAATTTTAAGTTAAAAATGATGTCAAATTTACTTATATAATGTGCTCATTATCTATTCATCTTTTTAACACTTTTATCATTTTACCATCACAAAATACGCAAACATACATTAATACATCTATTTATATAAAAAATAAATAAATTTTTATTAATAGACCTCACAATAAGTTATAAAAGTGTAAAATTTTAACAATTAATACATTTAAAGAGAATTTATATTTTTATAATTTTAAAAAAAATACATTCATTTATTTTTTATGTGTAGGACTAGAGGTTGTACTTTCTAAAATATTTAATTTGGTGTTATAAAATAAATATTTAATTCTTGAGTAAAATAATATTTAATTTCGTGCATGGTGCGAATTACTGCACTGGTTCAATGCATATCTCACAAGAATGAAGCATATCACGGGGCACGAGCTGTTTCCACATTGCTTTTTAAATATGGAATGCTGGACCAGCTGGGTATTAAATATGAGGTAGGTTTTCTATTACTTTAGAAGTAACTTTAGGTAGGTTATGCTACACGTTCACTCGAGGCCCATCTTGTAATAAAGGTTACCAACCTTTGTGTTTTTGTCAATAAATCACAAACGTTTACCAAACTACCACCATTCGGGCATATCTATTGGCACATCTAAATTGTTACTAAACCCCCCCCAGTTTTCCAAAAAAAAAAAAGAAAAAAAAAATTTCTTACTAAAATATTCCTAATGTCTGATATTTACACAACATAAAGGAAATAAGTTTCTTATATATCTCGCTGTCAAAATTTTTTTTACATATCTCAATATGGTTTTGTCAAAATATCCAATAATAACATTTTTATTACATATCTTTTTCAAATATATAATAAAAATGTGTTTTAATTATATGTCTTGACCAAAATTTATTAAGATACATGATAAAAATTATAAAATTTTATTGAAATATATAATGAAAAAATATTTTTATTGTGTATCTTTCCTAGATTTTGTAAAAATATACAAAATAAAAAAACATAATTTCATTATATATTTCAACATTTTTTTTTTATTTATCTTAACGAATCCTTCTATTATTTATCTCGACAAAATCTTGTAAAAAAAACACATTTCTCATGATATCTTGTTGGAATACATGACAGAAAACATATTTTCCTTATGTAACTCTATAAAATCTTATCGAAATATCCATGAAAATTTGTTTACTTTGTGTTGTGGAATGCAAATAATAATTTCATCATCATTCGTTAGCTTAAAACTGTGAAAAATGTTAACCCAACCCAAACTTGGCCCAAATTCACGAACAACGGTGGATCTCAATTCCTCGTATGAATGGCACATACGGTAAACAACAATGCTGCATCCACTACTTTTATGAGTTAAAGTCTTCAATCATCGATTCGGCCAAAGCTCCCAAAAAGTCATCCCAACCAAAAGAACGTTCAACAGACATCGGAATCTAAGATCCACCAAACCTTGATTAGCGAGAATCCGAAATTGTTCAAAACCTAATTATCGCAATCCTTGTATAATCCGAATTTCCTTTTTTGATAATAAAATTTCTGTCTATTTCTTTTGCTCGCTTTTTGGAGATTTTGGTGTAGGATTGTATCTATCTTCAGCGATGGAAGCTGTTTCGGATCGAGACACTAGTGTGTGCTCTCACTGGTAAGACACCTTGAATTTACTATTTTGGATTATTGTTTTCAGAAATATGTAAATTAGTTACATGCTTGGGTCCTTCGTTTTGAAAAACTAATTGCTTACCTTTTAGAAGTTTTATGTCAAAATAATATTAATAAATAAAAGATTGTGGGAAATTGGGATTATTTGTTTGGTAAATAGAAGTATTAGATTTTTTGTTATGCATGATGATTGGTCTTTATCTTAATGGTACGGTTTCAGTGATCGGGCTATACCTGCTGCAAATATTGATTTGCATTATGCTCATTGCTCTCGGAACCTTGAAAAATGCAAAGTTTGTGGTGATATGGTTCCCAGGAAAAATGCGGAGGATCACTATTTAAGCACCCATGCACCGGTATGTGAATTTCTGTGTTGTTTACCTTTGTTTTTCCAGGTTCAATTTTGTAGAGAGTATATGAAGTTAATGGTACACGGAATCATTTTGTGTAAATGGAAGGTAATAATTCTGGTAGATACTCAAAGGATTCTTGACTGCCTAATATTGATGAGTTTAAGGCAAATCAAATTGTAAAAATAAATGCTGAATTAAGTGGTTGACCTCTACATTCAGAGTTCTAAGCATTGACAAGAGTAGAAAATTGCAAACGCTTTTACTTGCTGAAAATTGTCAGCTCTGTTTAGTGCGTGTTTGTTTCTACATTTCACAGTGTTGGATTCATGTCAATAGAGAAACTGCAAATTGTAGATTTGACATTACACTGTTAGTGATGCTGTGCCATTATCTTGTTGTGGGAGAATATAGTTAAAGCTTTGAATTTCCTTGGGAGAAGTGAGGGTTCTTAGTGTTTTGAAATAACCCAACTTATGCATTTACACCAATCTTGCAAGCTTCAGGAAGCAGTTAGGAACTGAAAATGAGTTCTGAGTTCATACAGATAAAGCTGAGAAAAACAGAAAAAATAAAGAAAAAATAATGCTTTGGTAATGTTTATTGAATTACTAACAATGAATCTAATGAGGGAATTATCCTTCCCAAGGGTTTCCCCCTTTCTACAAGACTACAACAGAGCAAATGCTTAGTTCCCAATGCTAACAAATCTGAATGTTTTCCTTCTACTATTTAAGCCAAGCCCCTGCTATTCCAACTACAACTGCCTTACTAACTTTATTCCAACTACAACCAGAGCAAATAATCTTCTTTAATGATGGAAAATTTGAAATCATAAAAGGCGTGACTATGAAGATTTCAGGTGGGGGGATATCTAATGGATATTTTTTTGACACTCCGTCAACCACCCTAAAATTGGACTTAATAACACAAGTTCATTAAAAATTAATTCATAAAGTATAAACACATGGATTGGTTTGGATTTATGTGTGATTTTCCTGAAAGGATGGGCTGCTGGATATCTGATAATTTATCTGTAGGCAGTTGGTAAAGTGAATATTTCATGAAGATTGTTATTTTGCCCATTGATAGTATCATGGATATTGTATGATACATGGCTGTAGATGCTTAAAACTATTTTATCTGTAAAGTTTATTTGGTATGATATGAACTTTAAATGAAAGAACCCATCATATCATTATAAGGAGAACAGGGAAGAAAAATAAAAATTGATGAAGTATACAAGCCTTTAAAAAAGAGTTATGAAAATCTAATACTGTATAAAATGAGACAGAAGCATGTATAAGATAGAAACATGGAAGCACAAATGGAAGTTGTATGTTGTTCTCTTTATATTTTAAAACTAGTTGTATTGACATATTATCCTATGTGTATTATATTGTGCATCATAACTGGCTATACGTGCCCCACCTCCCCCCCTAAGATGGAAATCCACCTGCCCCAAACCCAGCCTCCTTGCCAAACTGTAAAGTCAGATTAAAATCCACTTTTATGTTAGTTCTAAACAAAAAGGTGGATTGGTGCAGGTTTCTTGTTCATTATGCAGTGAGACAATGGAACGTGATATTTTAGATATCCATAAAGGTGAAAATTGCCCTCAAAGGATTGTTACTTGTGAGTTCTGTGAGTTTCCATTGCCAGCAATTGATCTGGCCGAGCATCAGGTAGTGTTTATAAAGAACTTTTAAATTGAGAAGGTTTTATTTACTTTTGCTCTAATTTCAGTCTAATATTTATATCTTTCAGGAAGTATGTGGGAATCGAACAGAACTTTGTCACCTCTGTAACAAATATGTTAGACTTCGTGAAAGATTCAGCCACGAAGCTCGGTGCAATGGCATCCAAGATAGTAGTGTGGGCACTTCAAGGTAGGAAATAACATTTATTTGAACACAACCTGTAATGATTTTTTAGTTTTGTTCATATTTTCTCAGTTGTAGGATTATAGCTTATTGTCCATAGACCAGATCATGCAATCTCTCAATATAGTATGCTTATCTATTTCTCACTATGCATAGATATCTACATTTTCTTTTTGCTGTTTTAATTGTTATCGTCCATTCTGAGGGATAAGGAATGATTGTGTACCCCAATTATCTTCATTGTGGGCCGCACGTGCCAGTGTTAAATGCCTGATTGCACTGCTTCTAGCCCCCAAAGAACTCACGCATGAGGATATGAAATCATTCATGTGCTTTTGCCCAACAGTTTTTGGTGAGTTGGTTCATGACAAATACATTACTCTTATTGCTTTTAGAGGCTCGTGGATACAAGAAGATTATTTAGTTGGGGCTTTATGTTAAATAATTACACTGTTTGCATGAATCCTTTGGCCTCTTTACAAAGGTGGGGTTTAATTGTAAGCCTGAGCTACATAATGGTACAATCTGCAGAGTGAATTTTTATTGCTTATAAGCAGTAATTAGCATCATTTCCCTGTTAATATTTGTTAATATAAACATTCTATTGCTGCTGCAGTAACTATCATTTTAGACGAGTGCTAAGATATACATTTACAGGAGAGTATCAAAGACCCATCATTTAGTTGTGATATAATATCACTATGTTCTAACATGCACGGTCCATATTTCTAAGTAAAAATGGATGAAAATCTTGCTACTATTTGGATTAAGTAGATAGTATCGTGAGAATCTGAACTTATATTTATTTAGGGATCAGATAGTAATTGAATACTATTGGTGTCATAGACATACTGCACGAAGTTATGAACAAGGAATTATCATTTGTTTCGTAATATTTTATTTCCCTCATAATTTTACGTGCGAGGACTTCAATATTTGAAATTGATTTTGGTATTTAAGTAAATGTATTAAGAAATGCTTGTGATGTTGAATTTCTGATGCTAGAATCATGATACACTTCCAATTTGCATATTGTGGATGTAATCATATATTTCTACCTTTTCTCATGCTTCACAAGGTGTCTCTCTCTTGCTTAAAATTAAGCTATTTACTTATGTTTTCTATGAAGGAATGTGAGAGAAGCTGAGAGAGAGCAAGGTGCTAGAAGAAGGCCGCAGAATGACTTCTCAACCAAACGCCTTCTTTTCGCAATAGCCATCACTGGCATTGCTGTCATGTTGGGATCTTTTTTTCTACAGAGGAAGGCAGAGCCCAGTGATGTGCATTAGCCACAAAGCTGAAACATTTTAGGATCTTGCATTATCTGTATAATCCATTCCCCAGCATCAGAAGCCGAATGAGATATACTTTTGCTAATGTAATGTTGTAGAAGTGGAGAACACATCGGCATTTTCATTATATAAAATATATATTTAGTTATATGCTTCATGGAAAATTATTGTAGCTCTGCATTTGATGAAAATATTTGAAAGTTTTAGGAAATTTTCTGTTCCTTTTTATTTATTCTGATATGATAATGTCTAGAAATTGAACGCTCTGCTAAGGATTCTGTTAAAGACCTGATCATGAGTTATTTCTGTACTATGGTCGTTAAAGCATGTGTAAAAGGTCATTTGTCATCTATCTGACTAATATACAACCAGCATGCCTAACATGGCTGTTAATTTACAAGCAGAAACGGTAAAGACAATGATCGTGATATAAATTAATACATACTGCTTTCATTTTTTGTCATTTCACTTTCTTTTCTAATTTTGCGAGGTCGTATTCAGATCAAACTAGATATAAAAGTTATATAATTTTTTTCGTAATAAGTTATATTGAGTAATAAATAACAGAAAACCCTAGTAGTTTGTACACAAAAGTCCTAGGAGGTCCTGTGAGAAAAGTGGATTGTATGATTTTTATGAAGAGAGGGAGATTTAGAAGGATATTTAAACGAATAATAGAGATTTCATGTTAAAAGTTATTTTTCAAACTTTGGTCTTTAAGTTGAGTTTAACGTGGTTGTTGTAATAAGTTATATAATTCTTTTAGGTAATTATATTAGTGTGAAATATTATTTGGTTATGTTGACCTTGAGATGTTTTTAAAAAAATTTGAATTCAGTTATATTCAGATTAATAACATTATTGGTTAAGATATGTAGTTTTTAATAAGTTGTTTATTAATATGTTAAGAATAGGACAAGAATATGATGTCATATTATTTTTCTTTTTTAGAAAAAAAAGTAATAAATTAGTATTTAAAATAATATGAAAGTAAAGCAAAAAAAAAAAATACCAACGGAAGAGACTTTATTTTAAATAGAAAGGAAGTCATAATGGGTAAGTAAAGATTTTTGTTTTTAATTGAAACATGTTACGAAGGTAAAAATGTTTTCATCTTTTAATTAAAACATATTAAATGGTTTATAATTAAACAAGTCTAGTTTAGTTAATTGAGAAATATATACATATGAATAGTTGTAAATTTTTTTATATTATAGTTTGACTCCTCTTTTTAAAATAAATTATTGTAAAATAATATGACATCATATTGTTATCCGTATGTGATTCTCTATTGTGCATTTAGTTTTTTTAGTGAGATTTTTTTATTTTATGAAGAGGAATGTTATCAATATTTTCTTTTTTATGATTAACTTAAATTTATTTGAAACCAACAAAATCTCAGTCTCAGTGCAAAAATAAGGAAATAAAGATCTTTCCCAATCAATTCAAAAATACATTTATCAAAACATGAGAAAAGGAAGCTTCAATAGCGAAAGAAAAATAAGTTTTTGTACCTTTGTGAAAGATGATTAGAGGAGCTGGTAGAAGAAAACAAGGACTCAACAAAACCCTTTTGATGCCTTCTCATCTTAATGTGTAAAGGAAATTATATTTATCTTTTAACACATTTTAAATTAATTAAATTTTTTATTATTGTAATATCTTGTTAAAATAACTATTAAAAATAAAAAATAAATAGGATATTATTTATTTAGAATAAGAAAAATAATATAAAAATAAATAAAAAGATCTTTTAAATAGTAATTATGCTTATTTCAGAAGGAATTTTGTGATATTATGTGTATTGAAATTTAAATTAAAAATATTTTAGGAAATTATTGTGATTATTAAAATAAAAAATTATAAATTAATTAATTAGAGATGTATAAGAGTATAACTACAGGAAATTTAAATAAATTAACTTTAAATAATTAGTAAAGATACAAATAAATAAATGCATGTAAAAGAAAATTTTTAAATTTATTATGTAAGAAATAATATATAATATATATGTGCATATATTAAAATTAAATAAGATGAGATTTATAAAAATATATTAGAGGATAGAAAATGAGTAGAAATAAGAGGAGAAAATATAATTGAATT
>JAMLFT010007069.1:0-15270 GCA_026544285.1 Pachyrhizus erosus
TAATAATTTTTATATTTTTATATCAAATTTTAATTAAGACTATTTTTTAAAAGAATTAAATATTATTAATAAAATTAAATTATATTAATTAAAATTTTTATTTAACATAAAAATTAATTAATTTTACTTATACATAATTTGGAGAGAATACCAAATGCTTAATTAATTATTATTACATTTTAAAATGAATCATATTTGTTACATTAAATTGCATGTTTTATTGAAAAGTAAAAAACATATTTTTCAACTTTAAAATAAACAGCACTTAATAGGTCATAAAGTTTTTTTTTAAACAAACTGATTATAAAATTATTATCTTACATTTTATATTTACAAAATTCTTGTGTGGTTTACATCATCTCATGCAAATAATTTGTACCTAATTTTACTTTTAGCTTCTATATTTTAATTTATATGAGATTTTAGTCCTTATAATTTTAATTATTTACATTTAATAATTGTAAAATTTTAAATTTATTAAAATTAAGTCTTTCTCCATACATTTTATCTAATAATTGACAAAAGTACAATAAAAGTATTATAAGATGTCATTGATTTTCTTAGATAGATAAAAAAAATAAAAACATTTAAATAAAACTATAAAATGCATTGAAAGACTTTTGATTTTTATTTAAATATTTTATATTTTGATTTACCTAGCTTAATATTACTCTATATTTTGGTTACATCCCCATTAATAGTCGAATGGGATATAAAATTATGAGGACTCAATATCGACATTTTTTTTTTGGTGATCAGTGAATATTGACATTTAAAGCTAAGAAAATTAGAATTGTACATAAATTATAGTAGGGCATCTAAAAGTATGTATAATTAAGTGAAATATTTTTATACTTCATCTCAATCCACTTTTATATATTAAACTTGAGTGTTCATTATTAAACGATAATATTTGTAGAGGTATTGTCTATTTATCTTCTCATTAAGCTACATTGTTTCTTTTGCACATTGAGAATTCAATTTAACTTTTTATTTATATATATATAGTTTATATTTTGAAACACTATTTCCTAAATTTATTTTCAGTTTTAAATTTTAAATCTTGATACAATATTAAATTCAAGATATTTTTCTTTTTTAGTTCAATTCTATCTAGTTGTAACTAGTACTAATTTGAATTTGATTTTTAAAATTTGAAATTTAGCACACTATACAAATAAAATTTATCTGCCTTGATTTTAATAATCTATTTCTATAATTTTTTCTCAATTTTTAAAATATTATCTCTTTAAGTTTTTCTTATTTAAAATAATAAAATATCCATTATTATTAATAGTAGAACTTTCTATTAGCCTTCATTTATCTTCACTGTAAAGTTCATTTAATTTTAAAGTATCCATAACGTATACGAAAATCTTGTTAACTTATCTATCATTTTAAGAATTTCGCTTTGTTTTAGAATATTTATAAACTTAAAGAATAAAAAACTATTAATTATTTATTTTTAAAAATAACGTTATTAATTGATGTCTTTAATACACAATCATTTTACAACTACTCTTACCTATTATAATTTGAATATTTTAATCAATGAATATCATCAATTAATAATTTTTTAAAATATAAAATAAATATTATATATACTAACAATGTAAAAAGAATTCACGGTAGTTCAATAATAAATCAATATATATGCTAAGGTGCTATTAATTTGAGTGAATTTGATTTCAAATATTAAGGTTTAAATATGAGTAACTAGCAGATATTTTACACTGTAAAAAAAAAAGTAAATATTTTATATTAATAACATAGTGATTAAAAAAAATTATTAAATGTGATAAATTTATTATTTTTTATTATAATTGCCTTTAAAGATTATTTGTGAATAATTTTTGTGAAAAATTCTATATTGATTATATATGCATATCAAAGATATCATATGAAAAATGTTAAAAATATATTTTTTAATATACTGTTATTTAAAAAAAATATAAAAATTGTGAGTTTAATAAGTATCTTTGGTGATTTTATAATTCTTACTAAATTACGATTGATGATAGAATGTGGGTTAGAAAGTGTATTAGTAGACCTATTGGTCATGGAAGATGTCAACAATTTTGAAATAAAGACAGATGAGTGAATAGAAGCAGAAGGGAGAGGGTATAGTTACCTGATTCGATTGGAGCAACTTTATGATGAAGAAATTACTTTAGGTGATTAAATTCATAATTGACAAAGGTTAAAAACAAATTGTAAAAGTGGGTATTTTGATATGGGAGAGCCGTTTGATGGCGAAGTGGAAGAAGTGACGAGCGGTGATGGGGACGTGTAAGGGACGCAAGTGCATGTGCGTGACGCAGCGTATTGGCTTTCCACTCCTGGGTAGATATATCGCTTCACAACATAAAAATCGGAAGAAAACAATCTTAATTATGTGGGATGGTCAGAGAAAGTACTAGCGGTAGCGGGTTTTCCGCTGCAAGGACGAATGAGCAAAAGCCAGTGATGCGACACGTGGAAGATCCTCCACCCTTGGATGGTCAAAGCGATACTCAGATTTATTGAAACTTAGAGAGTGAACACTGTGTAGGAAGTTGGCAGTGACAGATTTTGTTGTTCCCCCACGCACACACACACACACACACACACACTTCATCTCACATCACACACAAAATTGAAACACTCTCAGTTTGAGTCTGAGTGTGAGGCACAAACACAACAATAGCAACATCACCCACCACAGCAACAAAGCTGGTCTGTATTCTAATTCTCGCGCAGTTATGACCGAAAATTCATAAATGAGATTTCTACAGTAGAGTGGATGGGTGCAGTTGTCATGGCGGCGTAGCAGAGACTCTAATTCCGTGCCATAATTGCTCGGAGGGAACACCAACTCAGGGAATTAAACCAAACATTTATTTTCCCTTATTAATTTTTTTTTTTTTTTTTATATTTTGTGTGTTTTAAGAAACAGTTTTCCTCAAAAGCTGCGAAAAAACCCAACCAGATCAGAAGATCATACTTGAGACGCCCCCACACGTTCTCGCCACAGTGACAGATTGAGAGTCAACAAGACCCACAAAAGAAAAATAAAAATAAAAATAAAAATGTTCAAGTGGGGGAAAATTAATAAGTATTATTAGTGAGCAAATTAAAGCCACACTTTACACTTGAAACCCAAAAATATTATTACAGTTGTGGATAAAGCTGTGAAGAACTGTTATAAGATTCGCGAAGGTTCTTCTTCTGATATGGATATTATCTCTGAATTGGGGATCGTAGAGTGCAACAGATTATGGCTGGGTTCTTCTCTCTAGGAGGAAGGCAGAACAAGGCAGAAGAAGAAGAGGATCAAAGAGAAGACAACGTTAACGCCGGTGGTAACAGTCAATTTTTGTTCAGAAACGTTAACGAGGAGATCTACAACAAAGGATTCGAGATATGGCCACAATCCTCGTACCCCCAGAATTTGACCAACTACTACTCCTTCGGTGTGGGTCCTAGTCGCAGGAACAACACCTCCTCCAACAACGTAAACGACGACGTTTCTGTCTCTTTCTCTGATGAGTCGAACCGGTTCGGGTTCACGGTGATGAGGTCCGGTGGCGGCGTAGGTGGCGGTGGTATGAACTGTCAGGACTGTGGAAACCAAGCGAAGAAAGATTGTCAACACCTCAGATGCAGAACTTGCTGCAAGAGTCGAGGGTTTCAGTGTCAAACGCATGTTAAGAGCACTTGGGTTCCTGCGGCTAAACGCCGTGAACGTCAGCAACAACTCACTTCGTTGCAGCAGCAAAATCAACAGCCACAGTTTCGTGGAGATCATTCAAAACGACACAGAGAAAGTATTGAAGGTGCTGCTGGTGCTGCTTCTCTAGCTTGCGTTCCAGTTCCTATCACCACCACAGGTAAAGAAATTTGTATCATATGACACCATGCCATAACATACAATAGAAAATGAGAGAAAACTTAATGAAAAAGAAAAACATAAAATGAAAATCCTTCTTTATACTGTTCCAACGTCAGACAACACACTCGGTCACAAGTCCTAAGCCTGTTATGACCTAAGATTTCTTGAGCTTTTAACAGACTTTAGGATCCTTCAGTGATTATGTTCTGTTGCGTGAAGAGTTGTATAGGTTAGTGATGAATTTTCAACTATATAGCTATTGGAGTCAATTATTGCTAGAGAAATTAAGATACACGGAGATCTCGAGGAAGTATAGTCTTATATGACTGATACCTAACATCTAGTCCATATCACTTCACTCTGAAAATGAAATTCTACTCCATAGTCCATGGTCACCCATCATCTTGCTTTTTCTGTCTCTCTCACTCTCACTCTTCTTTTCTTCATTCCATTACTGTTAATAAGTTAAACCAACGAAATTAAATTCCATGTGATCGGTTAGAGTTGAAAAGCTGGTTCTTTTCATTCTTTGATTTATTTCCCTTCTCAACAGAAGCAGAAGAAGCTAATTTCTTTTATTTACATGAATATATGGTTTAACTTTTCTGATTTTGATTTGTTGGTTGGTTATTGGTTAGGGTTGGAGCTGGGGCAATTTCCACCTGAGCTAAACTCTCCGGCGGTGTTTCGGTGTGTGAAAGTGAGTGCAATGGATGCACCGGATGAGCGTTACGCGTATCAAACCGCAGTTAACATAGGAGGGCACGTGTTCAAGGGAATTCTATACGACCAAGGAGTGGATGGTCCTTACGCGAGTGCAGGTGGTGAGGGTTCCTCCGGTGGCGGCGGTGAAGCTCAGCCACTGAGTCTCATAGCCGCCACAACCACCGCCACAACAAGCGGAAACCCTTTTGATGCTTCACTCTACACGGCTCCAATGAATGCTTTCATGGCTGGTACGCAATTCTTCCCACCCCCAAGATCCTAAGGACGTTTCTCTCTCTCACACTCTCACTTCTCTTTCTCTTTCTACCAGTCTATCTAATAATGATTGAAAGTTGAAACCGGGTATTTGTTGTTCATGGACTCTTATTATGGTTAAGGTTGTTGGGTGTTACATGTGCATCATCTTAAGTTCTTAACATCATCAGCTGAAGTAGCTACTACTACAACTGCTAGCTAGACTAGTTAAGAGTTCACAAATGATTACGTCGACGATGATTCACCAAATTAAAGGGGGGCTGCGATGTTTCTTTTCTTTTCTTTGTCCGAATCTCAGTGCAGATTTTCATGTTGTTTTTTTGTTATCGAAATGCTCACTTCTCATTCTCAATATATTCTAGAGCACATCATATACTCTAATCTATATATATTTTGCTTTCGCCAGCGTGGTGCGTTTTCTTTGGAGCAGGCGGCATTTGGATGTGTGCATTATTATTATTATTATTATTATTATTATTATTATTATTATTATTATTATTATTATTATTATTATTATGTCATTAATTTGTTTTGATCTGATTTATTATTAGCAGTTTATAGTATTTTTGTTTTTATGGATTAGTATTATTGAGTGAGGATGAGGGTTTGTGGTTGGTGCTCAACTCGAAGCCGCTTTTCCCCCGTTTATCCGTTGGTTTGCCGGATCAAAATGGAACGAAATAGGTTTCGTGTTTGGTTAAGCATAGAATTTTTAAAGCATTCTTTGCACGATTTCTGGGGAGAAACATACAGGTGCGTCTTTTCTTTGTCTCCCATGCATTGGCATTTGGCAATTTGAAACTGGGCATAGTGCAGACCAGTCCCAAAAGTGAAACCACTCGGATGTGCTTCACTTTCTTTTCTATTATACTTTTTTCCTCCCCCGATCGATCCATGATATCTGTGTTGCATAATTGTATTACGTATAAATGGAGAATTACAACTAGCATTTACACCAACTACTTCTCTGAAACCACAATAAAATTGGCCACTGGAATAGACATCCATCATCCATGGATGTCTATTCCTTATGCTAGAGTTGGAAAAGCATTCTTCTTTGGCACATAATGTTTAATGCTTCTCAAAGTATGTGCATGTGAGGTGTGTTCATATTGCATACAAGTGGCTACTGCCACCAATGATATAGGTCAAGGTACATATGATATGATAGGGTTAATGATACTTCCGTAGACTGCTGGTTTTAGTTCATATGGAAGAACCAGAAAACTTTACGAAAATTTCCCTTGTTTTGTAATAACTGACCCATAACATGTGCTGCACAACCTTCAGCTGATTGAGACCATAGCGGTCTCTTTCTTGTTCATCTATATTTTTGTTCTTTTGTATTTATAATAACCAACCTCTTTCAATTATTCCCCAAATGATCTCTTCCGGATTCTTTTTATGTGTTGATCATGGTCATGTAGCAACAGAGGGTGCATCGTACCCTATCTCTTGGTTCTGATCCCTTCTCCATATCTAGGAATTGAAATGAAAATTTTGTTCTCTTCTGCTAAGATATTTTAATCATGAATAATCTTTATGTTTGTACTAATTTTAAGGTTTAAAATTGACTCAATTTTGGAGGAGACATAGAGACAAGGGTCAAAGTGAAAAGAGTTAGCTTAGTTATGCTGAGCACGCCCAAAGAATAGGTTAGCTTTTACTTATGCTGATCAGTGAGCACGCCCAAAGAATAGAGAGAGAAGAAAAGTAAATCACATAACACTTGTTAAATTTCAATATATGTGTTGAAAAGATTGCATAAAACGTGTATTTTCGATCGCAAGCTAATAGTAAGATGCATCAAAATAAAAACTCTTAAAACACACGAGTAATTAATAATCTGAAAGCGGCGGTGCACACATCCACAAACTCTGTAGGATGAAAATGAGTTGGATTAATAACAAAATCATTATTTGTGAAAAGTGAAACAATAGTATGTCTAAAATTAATGCAATCAACTTTATGCTAGATGTTAATAGAAATTTAAGAGAACATATAACTACAACTAGACTCTAGCAAGTATTATTAAATGATTGTTTCCATAAGCCTTCTCAATTCATTGAGAGATAAGAAATATCAAGAATGTTGATGGTGCTTTTTCAACATCTTAGGAAAAATTTCATCTTATTGTTATCTTTGCATGAGATTGTAATTGTTAGGATAATGATTAATTCACACTCTATTCTTTTTCAACATACTTTAGACTCATTTTTCTTTTTCTCTATATTTATTCTCTACATCGCTTTTATTCATTCACTTCAATCTACCACAAGAGATCAAATTATATTAAAATAATTTTATTCATTATTACACTATTGCCATTAAATTAGAAGTTTATTTTATATAAATTATATATACAAAAGTGTGTGTGTGTGTGTATATATATATATATATATATATCAGTTTTTCGTAAGGAGTTTTACTTGATATAATTATGACAATTATTTGATGATGTTAAAAAAACATGCGAGACAACAATGGTGAGTCTAGAGTGTATTATTTAAGTTTTATCTATTTCATGTGATAGGATTTTGTTTTTAAAATAATTACAAGAGATCAAGCTGATGTCTATTAAAATCATGCAACGTCCTTGTTTCTTGAGTTAAACCCTGCTAGTCCATTAATTTATGGTGGGGTTTATTTTACAATTGTATTTGTTTTGAAGATTCAAACAATAAACAAGATTGTGATGTGCTGTGTTAATAATTTGGCAAATAAGTAAATAGCATATCAAACGATCTTATATTAGGAAACTTTTTTATACTTTTAGAAGAATTATTCATTCTCCTCACACTAGCTAGGGCAAGGATTTAGTTTCTGATTGCGCTGATAAATAGGAGACTTTTCGTGGCTAGACGACATACTGTCTAGTCAAATGCCTAGTCATACAATTGTATATTCCTTTCTTTTTTGGGTGCTCAAATCCTGTGCTCCGAAAAATATAGTTCCCCATGCCAGCGACGTTTTATACCCTGATTTAATTTATGGATGCGCGCACACCATACGAGACTTCTTATTTTGGGGGCACTGGTGAGTCATTATTCATTAGGGTTGAAAAGGTAATTTAATCAAACATAATTTTATATCTTTAATTTAAAGATATCAAATGTATTTTTATTTTTATTTTAAATTTGATTGTAGGTTATTTTAAAATGAGTAATATATAATTTAATGTTCACAATTTCAACATACTCCGATCCTTAGATTTTTTTTTTCCTATTAATTATGGTACTCACTAGCACGGTGAAAGCCATTATTTTGTTTTTTAGTTTATCTTATATTTAAAATAACCTAAAATTTAACACTTATAGATATTTTTGCAAAATTGATTTTTCTAGACGATAATCAAAATCATAGATATGATATTTTTTTGGGTACATAAAGCAATTAGGGGACGGTGTTTAGATTGAAGTTACAAAACAACAATTGCCAGAAGCATAGGCCATAGGGACTAATAACCCGAGAGGAGGCAAATATATAAAGGTCACTGTAACACTAACTTGAATTGTTTTTCTTCGATCCAATGCACAAGAATAAAACAAGGTCGTTTTGAAACCGTATTATGTGATTTTGGATAATAAATTGTTTGAATGTCTGCTTTGCTGTCTTTGAGTTGGGGTCAATAATTATTTGATAGGACACGACCTACCATTGCCCATATGAAATTGACTTACGTCTTGCCAAATTTAAATGTACTCGCGAATGCTGATATATCGACAGTTAATGACAGGAAATGTTATAATATGTCCTAAGATTGCGCTAGTAGTGATAAACAAATCAACGTGATAAATCAATCACTATTGACGTCAATTAAGGTTTTCGAGATTTAACCACAGCAATGAAAAAGCCCAAATTAAGGTTGTTGTAGATTTCACCACATGATTAATCCCTCACATTAACGTCAAAACTAAGGGTACACAATTCACGGGCCATTTCATGTCTTCCTGGTCTCAATCCGGACAATGCATGTCGGAAGAATGGTTATTGATACTGTGTTTGCTGTTCTTTGATAAGTTCTGTATAGTTGAAAATTGCTAGATTTTTTTCAGCAAGAGAACTTTCAAGTAGCTAGGGTTTGATATGATGGTCACAGCCTAGGGTTTGTGCAATGAATAGAAGGGAATATAGGTCATAGCGCGGGGCATACCAGAGAACTGCTTTTCCCTCTGCTTGATATCTGCTCAGCTACACAGTGGTCCAAACATACTCAGTTACTGCAGCAAGTTTGCATGTGACATGTGAATATGAGAGACATGATAATGATAATACTACTTCTCCAAAAATAAAGTTTAATTATTTATTTAATCTTTATATATTTATATTTTTACATTTTAGTTATTCAATCTAGAATTGACTCGTTTTATACACATAGTTTTTAATTTATGTAATCTAAAATTGTATAAATTAAAATTTATTAAAAAATATATGTATAAGGATTAAAATAAGTTGAAAAGTATAGGTGTAGAAAATAAATGATTAATTTCTAAGTGTAGAGGTTAAAATGTCAAAATTGTGTGGGTAATGAAATTAAATGAGTAATTAAACTGAAAAATAACTACTGTACAAATTTTTTTATTTACATGATGTTTATATAATTTTATCTCACTTAAACTTTAATTAAAAGATTAAATGGATCACTTTAACTTATATTAATTAGTTGAAGTGTATTATCCGGGATTAATTTCAGTTTAGCTTAATTACATAACTAGGAGAGACACTCTTTTCCCCGTCTAAAGTCTTCTATAAGAAAAGACTTCAATCATCTCCACCATTTGATCCTGTACTAATTCTTGACATGATGCACTCTTTTCAATATATATAAGGTTTCTGTGGTAAGAAAACCTTGATTGGAATGGACATGCTCCGACAAATTTCCAATAATCCTTTACCATTTTAAATTATGTAAACTATTATTATTTCAATCTTAAAAATGTTCATGCTCCAAATTAAAAACGAGAAGCAAATTTTGGGAGAGTAATGAAAAGCGTATGTACCATAGGGTTACTGCGACTGGGAACCGACAATGCGACATACCTGTCATCCACGCTGATGAGTTTTGGCAAAACCATAATTTGATTCACTGTTACAGAAAATGGATTTGTTAAGAGACGGAGTCAGAAGTAGGTAATAGAATGATGAGTCAGCTATATAAATTAGAACTTATCCAATAAATATATTAATATTAATTTTATATAAAATATTTTCAATTATGTATTTTTAAAATAATATCCAAAAATATATAATAGAAAATATATTTATAAAAAATAAGTTAAATATTTTTTCTTTTTAAAACCCAAAATTACAAATCTTATCATTATTTGGTTTACAATATCTGTTTTATTTTTTAAAAAATTTACACAATAATATATTTATGTTTAGACTCATGCAATTTAGGACTGACAAAGTGAGTAAAGAAAAAATTGAGCCAAGTTACACTTGACACTAACATCTTTATTGATTAATTTCTTGGACCCTAACATGTTCCTAAACCTAAATGATCTCAAGATCTACATGTTAAATTAAAATAAGATAAATTTAAGATGAGACCTGATTGATTAGAAATATATTTACATAAATTTTCACTTGCTACAAATGTTAACATGATTTTAAAAATAATTTATATCTCATCATTATGCATGATATTATGTAAATTAAATGATATAGATACTTATTGTTCTTGGATGTGATGTTAAATTAATAAATTCTAAAAATCTAATAATTTTTTATAAAATAATTTATTAAAGTGGTGAATACAACCACATCTATCCGGACTAACAAAAATTTATTTTGTTGTATAGTACTTTAAATTAATATATTAAATTTATGGTTCAATTGGATCAAAATAAAAAAAGATGTAGTTAAAATTAAATATTGAATTAAAATTATGAATTTTTTAAAATTGGAGGACTAAATATTTTTATTTTAAAATAAATAGACAAAAACTGTGGATTAAGCAAAATATAAATATTAAAATTATATTTAAGTTTAAAAAATTGATTAAAACAATGAGAAAATAAAGAGATGTAGAATATTCAATAATGAAAACTTTAGCGCAATGTATAATTTGTTTTAGTTTTCTAAGGTAATCCTCTATTTAAGGATGTACTTTTCCTTTGTAGATAAACTAACTAGTTATACTTACCGATCAGTTTGGTCTAATTACCAATCTCTCCTTGTTTTCGATAACATAACCTTTAACAAGTTCTTAAGACTTAACTTGTAAGTAATTTTAAGCTCTGAAGAGATCTAATTCTAGACAATAAATGTGTACGCTCAGTTTATTTTAGTTAATTTATGTTCCAATACAACGGAAACCATTAATTACACCTACTTATCAAAACTAATAGACAGTTACGAATCTATAAAGCCAATTGATTTCATACAATTTCATAAATTGAGCAAATAAATCTTTAGCACAACTCACAAAACGGTGCTTGGTGTGAAGAATAATAAAAATAAAAATATCCTCAAATTAGAAAAGAAATGAAAAACAAATAATCTCACAATCATGCAAAACTAAGCTTTGATTATCCTACAAAGATGTTTAGTTGCTCGTGAAGCCATGAAAATACAAAGAAACTTATAGGAAGGCGATAGAATGTTACCTAACCATCACAAGGCAGTTGCTAGAGTGGAAAATGTTATCTCTGAGACAGTCTTTAGTACCAGAAAAGTTTTTAGTTTCTCTGAAATATAAAATTGGGAATGTTTATTTTTCATATTTGGTTTATTATAAAAAATATCATTCTCATAAAATATTGTTTTGCAAGAATCTGTTTTACTTATATTTCTCACAAAATTGTTCTCATGGAAAGGTGGGAATTTAAAACTTTTTCAAATTTGAAAAAAAAAAGTTTTAATACTGTAAAAAAAATACACTTAGTATCTCAATTAATACTATTATATAAAGTTTTAAAATAATTTTTAATTAAATTTAAGAATAAGAATACCAATAAATAATCTTAGTATATTTATTATAACTTAAAGAATCAAGTTTGTGATATAAAATAATTTTTTTTAATATATTAAGTGCTATATTTTTTAAATAATTTTTATTTTAATTCTTTAAATATGATCAATGTATTAATTAACAATTGGTTAAAGAATATTATTGTTGCAATATTAAGGAAAGTTTTTGTAGAAATTGTACAAAAAATGAAATGTAGAGAGAATGAATTTTTTATATTAAATTTAAATAAATAAATATTAAAACTCACTCTAACTTATTTATAATTTTAAAATTTATGAAAATTAATTTTACAGCAAAACTTATCCAAGCCTATAATTTAATTAAAGTATTTTTTAAAATTTATCTTAATTTAAATACAAGGAAATATTATAATAATTTATTTATAAATATTATTAGCTGTATAATTTTTGACATATTACCTAAATAAATTATTTTTATTGAACTAGTAATACTTAATAATTTAATTAATAAATAAAAATATCACTATAATTTAATTATTTTTAAATTTAATTCTTATAAAATAATTTAATTATTATATAATTATTTTATAAACAATAGATTATAGAATCATTTTAGATTTGTTTCTTAATCATTATAGTGAAAATCTCATTTTTTTAAAAAATATACTAGCCATGACAATTTTTTTTATCTATAAAAATCAAATTCAGATAACAAAAAAATTATAATAACTCATTCATAATGTTGTAATGACAATCTAATAATTTCTCAACCTTTTCAAAACATCAAAATATAAGATATATTTGTGATGACTTTGATTTATCGTTTCACTCAATGACATACATCCTACTTGTGATAACTTTGATTTAACAAAGTAAATAAACACATTTGTTGAGTTAAAAAAATATTTTCATAAATTTTTCTTGTTTCAAAAATAATAATTTTTTTATAAATAAAAATATTAGAAAAACTTTAAATAATGAAGTTTCACATAAATGTATCTAATTTCTTCAAGGATATTTTTGAAATTAAAAAACACTTATATATCCATGAATTCTGTTAAAATTTAAACGAAGTCTTTGATTCCCAGGATAGCATTATAAATATTCTTAAAAATTGTTTATGGCTAACTAAATAAATTTTAATTATTCTAATTATAATTTTTTATATTTATATTTCTCAATAATTATGATTTATGAAAGAAAAAAAATTGTAACAAATACCTCCTAAATGTTTCTAAATCTTCTTTATTCTTCTGTTTTTTTTTTAGATAAGACCTTCTTTATTCTTAAGGTTTAAAAATTGGGTTTAACATAAATTAAAAGTAGAGAGTGCCTTTCTACTAAAGCTCAAAATAAAAAGAAATAATTCAATAAATAGTCCTAATTAATTAAATCCAAATAGAAAATAAAATAAATTAAAATATCCTAATTATTTTCTAGACGCTCCATTAAATATTATGCAATCTTTAGCTTTCCTTTAATTTTCTGATTTTTTTCCTTTGTGTTAATTCTAATAATCTCCCTTTTTGCTCCCAGATGAGTTTTTCCTTTCCTATCAAGGAAAATAAATGCAAAATAGTAAAATAAAATAAAAAGGATAAAAACTTATAAAAAATAAAATATGACTAAAATACAACACATCAATTGAAGCAATGTAGCATTTTATTTTTATGATGATCTAAAATCATTTAATTTTTTTTACTTTGATTCAATTATAACATTTAAAATAAATAACATTATATCCTCTTATTAATCTTCTTATAAGGCCCTATTTGAAAGAACTCGTCTACAATTTACTGGACTTATGTTATAATTCTTTATAAGAGTATTTGGAAAGCTTATAAAAAAAATCTTATGACTACTAGGTGTTTGTAGCTTAATTTTATAAATTCTTTAAGATAAGTTATAAAAATAATGTTTGCGATGTTTATGAAAAGACTTATCTTAAAATCCTATTAGAACAAAAAAATATCTAACATGTGTATTTTTTTCAGTTCTTTTTTTTTTAAATTAAATATTTGATTTTATTTATTTCTCCATTCAAATTAATATAAATATTAACTCTAGAAAAATCAAATTATAATTATTTGTTGCTAATAAATTTATTCATTTTTATATACTTCCTTCTTTTTTACTAAAATATAATTTAATTAAATAAATTTATATTTTTATATCTTGCTAGTAATTTCTTTTATATATTATTAGTAATTTTTTTCATATGTTTTTTTCTACAATGATGTATAGCGATAAAATTTTTATAATGATATATTATTTTTATATATTTATATTTATTTATAAATATGAATGGTGAATTTTTTTTCTAAGCTCATACTGTAACTTTATATATATATATATATAACACCTTAATTTATGTTTTGATTATTAAATATTTTCATTTTAAAAATTATTGATAGGTGTATGGTGTTTTTTTGTGTCATTTTTTTTAATTTTATGATACTTAAAATTTTGTTTTTAAAAAATAAAAATAGGTCAAATGTGACTAATTATTTTTATTTTTAATATTCTTGTGATATATAATGTTAATATATTAATTATTTACGTAATTTTAAATTTTTAGTTTATTTTAATCATGATTTTTTAATTTTTAAAATAAAATAATATTTATTTAGTGCTTATATAGATATGCTTATTTAAATATTTCAAAATTGTGCAAGCATTTCTCAACATATATATGTCTAAACACAAATATTTTATTGCATTTTAATTACTTATAATAAATTATTATATAATAAGGACTTATTTTTCAAAAAAAATGAATTATGCTATTTTTTCCAACAGGTCGGGCCTTAAATCATTTAAAAGAAAGTATTAAATAAAAAATAAATATATTTAATATTTTGAAAATATAAATGCACTTAATACTTATAATACAAAGAAAGTAGGAAGATTAGTAAAATAATGTTGCCAGAAGATTTAGATTTAGAATTATTCATTTAAAATATAATACACTTGATTCTCAACTGGAATGAAATGTAACTAGTTTTTTTCCACTACTTATTATCATATGCTTATATGTGGGTGTCAGTGAGGGCATGTTGACATGGGGAGATTGACATTGCGTGTCCGTTGAATTTCAAATCAAATGTTTTAACTAACACCAATTTTAGTCTACGGAGAAACAGACAGATTATTTTGATTGCTGATAACAGAAAATTGGAACTCCTAAAACTTGCCTGCTTTGTTTGAATAATAGTGTGCCGGTTTGCTTCAATTCCTAATACACTCAGATTCATATCAGTTAGAAATTTATGACATCCTATTTAAAATTATATTAATAATTTTGAAATAATAATTATAATTTATTTTAAGATATTAAATTTATTTAAAATTTAAAAGAATTATTATTGAAATAAAGAAAATATTATAAATTTAATTGGAATAAATAATAATATAAATTCAACTTTTTTTAGATAAAATAGTTTTAAGTAAATTGAAAATAAGATGAATAAATATATAAAAGA